>JBBCBC010000031.1:22666335-22931804 GCA_037126765.1 Stenogyne calaminthoides | reverse complement strand
TCTTCAACTTCTTAGGAGCGTCAGGTCTCGCATTTAATTTCGGGACTTTGGATCTATTGCCTTCTCCTCTTGGTCTGGGCACATATGGTGTTGGGTCATCATCAGATTACCCTGATAACGGTTCATCCTTCCCCAAAATGGCCTTAAACTTTGCCAAATAGACTTTCTTTCCTTCCTCATTCCACTCGAAGTTATCTGGCAGCTTGTCATCCAGTAGAATCACACCTTGTGGATATACGAACATTTCAGAGTCAGATAAACTTCGTTCCTCTTATTCAACTTGAACTTGGCTATTTCCTTCAGCAACCTTGACTTGAACAGTCCAACCCAATTCTAATTCTCGGCCTTGCTGATTATGGCTGTCATCACATTCTGCTTCACAGCAGTAAGAGCGTCTAGACTGTGTGTGATACACAGAATCACCTTGGACATGATCTCAAACAGAAGATAATATTTCCGTCTGAGATGTGGTACCTTGACATTGAATACTTGCTCTATGTTGACCGGTCTTAACAAGACATCCTTCAGATAAGTTTTATCGTCAACTCCTGTTGTGAATGTGGTTAGATCAATGGTTCCAGATTGAAGATCGAAGATTCTGAATAGGTCTTCATCAGTAACAAGAATGTTGAAACCACCTACGGATGACTTCAACCTGCCTTCGTCATCCATCTCAAGATTGTACAGGAACTCAAGGGCTTCATACGTATGTACAATATCTAGGTGTCTGTAGCAAAATTGTTCAAGTCCTACAGCACAGAGACAATCCAAGATCTCCCTTGATTCAGCATCCGTCGTCGTGTTGAATATAACATATTTTTCATCGATGATGTCTTTCTTCATCGACAGAAATTTGCACATCTTTTTACCCTGCCCTGGAATAGCTGATAATTGCGCCATTTCTACATCATAAACACAATTTAGTGGGAGTTTGAGTAAATTTTATAACAAAAACAGCAACAAGGCAACCCAAAACATCAACTAAGTCATAATTTTGCACATGGATCTCAAGATAAGCATATACGCATATTCGCAAATGTGTAAATCAAACATTAACTTAGATAAAGCTTTAATCCCAGAAAATATATCAGTGGGAAATCACAGTTCATACGAAATATATCATAAGTAGTGTAGAACAATGAAATCTACATAATATCACATAGCAATTACTTAGAAATTACTAGAAATCGATTTGAAAGTTGGAGTGTTTTGAAATAATCGATTTATATTCTCTCAATTGAATCGTGTTTTGTGCAGAGTAGTTGTGGAGAATTTTGGTAATGTTTCAAAAGTGAGAAGATGAAAGAACTTTAGGGTTTTAAATGGTGTGAGGGAAAACATTTTACACAGATTCCCACAAATACTTGAGTATTCGTGTTTTGAAATGAACGACTTAGATTAAGTGGTTTTAAAGTAAAATAATTGTGCGGTCAAGAAAATTTTCTGAAAGTATTTTGGACGCGAAAATACGCATTAAAAGCTAATACATACAAAAACCCCACGTCCGCATTTAATGCTTGCAGGGCTTGCGTCATAAAGTAGAGTGAACAGTAATCATTACAGAAAAGTAGATAAGTTCAGATAATGTAAACAGAAATCGTATCTGACTGATTGATGTTGTAATCAACCAGTTACCACTTGTGTTTGATCCAACTCGTAGGTCCAACTCTTCTGATTTGTTGATCTTACTGTGTAGCCTATACCTAAGCAAATTTTCCCAACAATGTTTTTATCCCTCAGATCAGGTTCCTTCTGACCCAAAAACCCTTAGTCAGTTGAAGTTCCCCCTTCACCTGACAATCCTTTCTGATCAGTTTCCAACAGGTCTCTTCTGATCAGATGAAGTTCTCTCTTCATCTTACCTGGTCAGTCTCTTAACCAACTGGTGTTTGAGATTAATCCACCAAAGTAATCTGGTGCATCTTCTCCTAAGTCCAGTAAACCTAGCTGATTGCATAGCTCTCTAAATCTGACTTCAGCTAGCGGTTTGGTTAAGATGTCAGCTCTTTTATTATCAGTATGGATCTTTTCCATTCTGATGTTCTTCTTTTCTGCATGGTCTCGGATAAAGTGATGTCTGATGTCCACATGCTTGCATCTTGTGTGTAGAACTGGGTTTGAGTGATAGCAATTGTACTATTACTGTCATAGAAAATAGGTACATTCGTTGCTATAATGTTATAATCCCTCAGCTGCTGACATACCCAGAGCAATTGGGAGCAACAGCTTCTTGCGGCCATATATTCTGCTTCAGTAGTAGATGTGGCAACAGATGTCTGCTTCTTAGAGAACCAAGAGACCAGCTTACTTCCCAAGAACTGGCAGGTACCCGAGGTTGATTTTTTGTCTATCCTACAACCTCCATAATCAGAATAAGAGTACCCACTAAGCTCTAGATTATCATCTGATGGGTATCATAAACCGAGGTTTACAATACCCTTTAGATACTTTAGAATTCGCTTAGCTGCTTCCAGGTGGCTTTGCTTCGGATTTGCCTGAAATCTGGCACATACACCTACTGCGAAGGTTATATCTGGTCTGCTGGCAGTCAGGTATAGTAGTGATCTAATCAAAGCCCTATACTCTTTCTGATTAGTTTTCTTACCACCTTCATCTGGATCCATTTTGAAAGAAGTCATCATTGGAATTCTAGCTTCCTTGCAATTCTGAACACCATATTTAGCCAATAAATTCCTTGTGTACTTCGCCTGGCAGATGAAGATCCCTGTGTGAGCTTGTTTGACTTGAAGACCTAGAAAGTAGCTCATCTGACCCATCATGGACATCTCAAATTTTCCTTGCATCAGTTTACTGAATTTCTCACATAGCTTCTGATTAGGAGAACCAAAGATTATATCGTCCACGTAGATCTGAACCATCAGAATATCTTCACCTTCTTTAATTCTGAACAAAGTCCTATCAATAAAGCCCTTGGTGAAACCATTCTCTGTCAAGAACTGGGATAGTGTATCATACCATGCTCTAGGAGCCTGTTTTAGTCCATAAAGAGCTTTTCTTAACCGGTACACTTGGTTGCTTATTTCAAAGCCAGGAGGTTCTTCAACATAAACTTCCTCAGCTAGTACCCCGTTTAAGAATGCAATCTTTACATCCATCTGATACACAGTAAATCCCCTATGAGCTGCATAAGCCAGAAACAGCCGAATGGCTTCCAGGCGAGCGACTGGTGCAAAGGTTTCATCATAATCAATCCCTTCTTATTGTGAATATCCCTTAGCAACAAGTCTTGCCTTATTTCTGGTTATCACATTGTGCTCATCCTTCTTTGTTGGTCCCGGTGCAAACGAGTCTTACATGTGTATGGGGGGGAATACACGTGTTCAGTGTTTTTTTAAAACTTTTCTTACTGAGGTCAGCTTGGGTCAGGTTGTCCTGATGATTTGGTCCTGAGAAGCACAAATCGCTCTGAGTCAAAGTCTATCTGAGACAGTGATCCTGAGCTGCTTTCAGATACCTCAGATAATCCCAACTGAGTCCTGAGTTTTCAGAGATCCTGAGTTGCTTGGATCAGATAACTAACTTACTGAACCCTCAGAAGAGTAAGTTCAGTTTGGTAACTATCTGTTCTAGCTACTTAGATGTGCGGAATGGTTGGCCCTTAGTTTATACTCGTTTTAAGCTTTTGCTGAAAACCTTCCTTTAATGGAATAGTGATTAGGCTGTGATTCAATTTATATGCAACTTTCAGTGGATTGATTCCAACTGAAATATCAGTGAAAATATGCTTTCAAGACAAAGTAATGCAACAGATAAATCAAGCAAAACAGAAAGCAAAGAACACAACAAATTATAGTGGTTCAGAGACTCAAGCTCCTACGTCCACTCTCCCTGATCTTTTCAGAGAAATTCACTAATCACTTCCTAAGGCTTTCTGACTACCTCTGTAGTTTACTAACCTTTCTAATTTTGAGCTTTCTGACTACCTCTGTAGTTTACTAACTCAAAACTCACACAAGCTTTCTGTCTATCCAAGATAGATTACTCACTTCTCCTCTAGAGCTTTCTGACTACCTCAATGTAGTTTACTCACTCTTTACAACTCCAATCTCACCAACAATCACACTCAAACTACCTTACAAAGGGTTTGGGGTTTCTTGATTGGTTTCCGACTAGGATGAGATATCCTTTACAATATAGAACAATGCAAAGGCTAGGATATCTCGACTAAGCTTTGGATATATCTTATCAAGCTAGGCTTAGTGGAATGAGCTCTCTTCGATTTAAAGCACTTGGGAAATTCTCAGTTTTTCGAGTGCTTCAACTTGCAATAATAAGTTTAAGCTCTTGAGTTGCTTACAAATTTCCCGTAACCTTTCAATGTAGAAGGTCACAAGTATTTATAGGCATACCCCAAGGTCACTCTTGAAAAACTATCCGTTGGAGAGATAACTTCGTGAGTTTCCTCTTATGGTGTGTGAGAAACGGCTATATTTAGGGTTTGATACTCCCTAACACGTTTTAGGCAATAGCCTTTCATGTAGCCGGTCTTCACTTTTTGCAATCTGGAACTTAGTACTTCTGACATCTTTTTTTGTTGGACCGTCATTCGATCGTTGTCGAGATGGTATGATGTTGTCTTCCTCTTTTTGACTTTTTTATCTCCGGTTTTAAAGGTAGACAACTCAACGGCTCTTTTGGTTACAATCTACGAGTTGATATAACCTTAACAACACTTTGTCTTAGTTCCTTTTATTCGCATTTGAATGTCTTGGGCAAGATTCATTTTTCTAAGGAATCGCGATCTTCTCAAGATTGAATCCTTGGATAGATATTTTTCGGTGCCTCGGAACATTGAGGTTTATCTTGAGCATTGATACATTCTTGAGTCTTGATAATTCTTGTGCCTTGATATTCTTGATCTTGAGTTCTTGATCTTGAGGGTCTTCGAGTCTTGGGTCTTGGCGTCTTACGAGTCTTTCTGAGATATCTTGGTGATATCTTTGAGTCTTCATCTTTGAGTCTTGATATCTCACTTTCATCTTGAGTCTTGATATCTCAATTTCTGCCGAGTCTTGAAACTTCAATTTCATCTGAGTTTTGATATCTCGGTTTCATCTTGAGTCTTGAAACTTCGGTTTCATCTTGAAACGAGTATCTCAATTTCATCTTGAGTCTTGAAACTTGAGGTTTCATCTTTGAAACCGGTTTCTTGAAACTTCTTGAGTTCTTGGAATCTTCATATCTAACTTTGATCTATATCTGCTGACTATACATTTTTGCGAGATAACATCTGAATACTCTAAAAACTGAATCTCGACTCAACTATCAAGATTAATTTCGAACATGTCATACTCGGGGTTTTGGGATCTAATCAAAATCATATCTTTATTAAATTCATCTCCCAATAATTTCCCCCTTTTTGATGATGCCAAAACCTATCTTGTTACACACATTAACCTATACTCAGGTTTTAGTTTATCCTATTACAAGATTGGTTATATCTCCCAACAATTTCCATACAGAGAATCTCTCAACAATTTCTTCAGTAATGAATCTCCCAAAGGATTCATCACCAAATACTTAATTTCTCAACAATTAATCTCAGAGACAATCATTCAGGCATATCAAAATTAAAAGACATGTAAATAAGATAATGAGATATTATCTTTTGAGCATAAATGATAAGTTTTCATTGATGATAGGTAGACTGTTACAATTTACAATGAATCTTATCTGAACAAAATCAAAAAGACAAAAAAAAGAAATAAAGGATTACAAGAATCTTCTGAGTCTTCATCTTCTGTCTTCTTCTGCTCTTTAGCTCGGCTCTTCAGTTCGGCTCTTCAATTCTACTCTTCCACCTCATCAGCAGGGACTTCAAGGTTGAACATTCTGTAATATCTTCTTTTCAGCGCATCTCTCTCTTTGATGATATCAGGATTGTTCCCTGTGAGACCTAACTGAGTGGCGTACTGAGTGATTTCCTGAGAAATGGCTTTCTCATTTACACATCCATTCTCCAGCCTGGGAGGAGGGTACACGTATGGACCAGGGGCGGTTATCTGCACCTTTCCTTCATCCGCAAGATTTATCCATCCTTGAAGATATTTAGGATAGAAGGTCGAGAGAGATAGTCGATGAAAGCCTCATTCGGATCCGAGCTCTCCCTCTCCATTCTCTCGAAGCACATCATAGTAGAACCAGAAGGTTCTCTTGATTTCTTCCCATGCATCGTTGAGATGGACTGGCATCCATTTGTCAACATGAGGCCATTTCGTGTTTTTAGTGTTCCCTCTCCTCTTGCTTGCGAACTTTTTTGAACCCACTCCTTCTTTTTCTGCTTTCTTCTTCTACCTTCTTTTTCGATCTTTGGTACACCGGAAGCGTAGCGTTAGATTTTCTTCGCTTGTTCAATCTGGAGTGTTTTCAGAGCGCTTCTGGTATTGAAGACCTTCTTCTTAGGCTCAACCTCAGATTCTTCAATATCCAGCATCAATTTCCTCTGAATTGGCTTAGAAGCCTTTGCTCTTTTGCCCTCAGGCTCTTTCATCGCCATAGCCTTTCTCTTGATGGGCATTTCAGCACCAGCTAGGCTTGTACCAATCCTTCCTCTACCACTCAGTTTCTCTACAGCAACTTCCTGCATTGTTTCCTCTGAAACCTGAGTGTAGACTAGCTTCTCCACCTCCTTGAACTTAAGCTTCTCAGTGGCTTCTATCTCCTTCATGGCTTCGGTAATGATCTTCTTCTCAGCATCCTTTACAACCTTGCCCTTCAGAGTATGTTCCAATAAAACCCTGAGATCAGCTCCAGGTCTTTCCCCCTTCTTGGAACCATACTCTGGCAGAAGCCTGGAGAGTGTTGTGTCCATATGGTATTGTTCTTTACTGACACTCCGCACCTCCCCTGCCATCTGATCTTGCTCCTCCTCGAGCCTTCTGAGGTGGTTCTTCGCCACAGAGAATTCTTCAGACAGATGAGCAAATTGGCTTGAGAGAGCTTCCTTGAACATGTCTGTCATCTTGGTCATGAGCATTGAGCTCATCTCCTCAACAACGTTCTTCACCAGCATCTCACTCTTCTCTACCAATTTTGCTTCTAGAATTTGAGTCTGCTTTTGTTGCTTCTGCTTCAGCTCTGCATTAAGCTCAGCCTTGACCCCCTCCATCTTTTCTTCTAATTTTCCTTCCATAGAGGTCGACATGCATCGGAGTATCCTGGTTACACCGGTTCGAAGAAGAACTCAAGTTATCAATCTTACAGGCTTGGTTGGCCAATGCCTCCTCGATCCGAAAGCAACTTTGGTCAAGATCGGCTCAACCTCTCTAGCTTCACCATCATGGGGGTGAGATCAATCTCGTGAGCATATCCGACGGCCAGGACTCTGAGTTGGTTGTTCATCCCGAGTCTCGGTCCGAACACGAGCTTCAGTTTGAATCGGGGCATCGGACTTCACCGAGTCCGGGATTCACCCGAGCATGGGTGTCCACTGAGCCTCGGTCTGCGGGCTAACTTCACCGAGGATGTTCGACAAATGAGCGACTGACAAGATCGGTTGAGTCTTTCTCCTTCTGAGATTGACTCTCATCATCCCCTTGTTGGTCCCCATCCTGAGATTTGTCTTTGGAGCTCGGGGAACCAACTTCAGCAATCCTCTCAGCAACCTTCCTCTTCACAAGCTCATCAAAGTCTGAGATTTTCATCCTGAGCTTGGTTTTTCTGAAACCTTAGAATTGGTGAGAAAAGTTTGTCTCTCGCTCCACCGCCTTCCCTCCCAATTATGCAATATTGAGCATCTCCGGAAGAGTCTAGTTGAGGATGTAGACCGTTGACCTCAATCTGAAGAAGATGTCTTGGAGGTCAGGGAATGAGCTAATCTCAGGGTAGTGGTCAAGGATGAACCGTTCCCCTTTTCTTCGCCATTCGGTCTCTTTAGCTTCACCTTTCTTGAGCATCGGGCTCTCAGGTTCAGTTGGAAACTCTGCTGAAAGATCGACTAACAGCTCATTCAGGAGCTCATCAAAATTCACGGCTCCTGAGGCTCAGCAAACTCTGAGGTTTGGGCAGGCAGCTCCTCAGTTTGAATCTGACTTGGTTCTGAGGTCTGAGCTGGCTCCTCCTCAGTGGGAATTTCAGTTTGCTCTGAGAACTGAGTGGGCACTTCCTCGGAGGGAATCAACATTTTTCGAGGTGCGAAAGGTGTGCTTCCTCGCCAGAATCAGACTTGCTCTGAGGTCTGAGGTCCTTGGAATATTTCTTGAGAGAACTTATCAGAACTAAGCGATGTCTAAAGAACCTCAGAGAAGACTTGCTCCTTAGTTTGATCCTGTGCCTTTGAGATAGCCTGAGCCAATAATAGTAAAGGCAATTTCTGAGCAGTTTGGCTCTCAGGCTGAATCTCCTTAGTCTCACTTTCCTCATCATCATCAGTGAGAACCACCATTCTTTTGCGCTTTGGAGCAAGGGTTTTCCGCTTCTTCAATGTCTCACCCTGCTCCTTCTTGGCATCCAACAAAACCTTCCCCCCGGTTTGTTAACTTTCTTCAGCAGCAGCCGCTACTGGTGATTCCACTTTCTTCTCTTTCTTTCCTTTAATCGTCCTCTTTGCAGCAATGGGTTTGAACATTACTTTGGACTTTGGGAATGGAGTAGATTTGGAAAAGATATCCTCCTCCTCTCGGCACATCTCCAAAATAAATACTATTTTGGTGGCATGGAGGATCCTGCCTTTGATAGATACTACCCCATCCTCCCTTCTTATGACCTTGGTTTGCTCACTCACCACCTTGATCAGATACTTCAACCAGTTAAACTCCTTGGTGGGTGAGTCCTCGATCGCCGCCATAAGTCGGAGTTTGGGAGTGTTGATCTGCTCGAAGCTTCCAGATCGACTCATGATACACTTTCCAATAATATCCATCAATACTCTGTATTTCAGCTTTAGATGCCGCTTATGCAGAGTTGCCTCAAACTTAATAGGATTCTCAGTAATCCCATCAAGATACTCTTGCTCCCGTCCCAACATATACAATGAGGGATCATCTCCCCTATCGCACAACTCAAATACGTCATTTAAGTTCTTAGGGACAATATAGAGCTCTCGAACAAAATCCACATACTTCATCGATTGTTCAAGATGAGAAACAGAAATCTTGGACTCTATACAATCATCCTCATTTATTTCCAAATTAGCGACAAACTCTATTACCTCGGGAGTATACTCCGCCTCCGGTCGATTCGCGATGAGGTTCGTCAGTTTCTCCAATCGGATTAAATGGAGCGCCTCTTCTTCGTGCTTGGCATTGGTGGTACTCTCCAAAGAAACCACGTACTCATAACATGGCTTATTTATCTCGGCTAATCTTTCAAACATGGTAGGAGCCATTTGAGATTTGAAGATTTAGGGTTTTGAGCGATGAAGCTTTTCTGGGTAAAAGGGATTTATTTGCAGAGGGTTTTTGGGAATGAAGGGTTTCAATAAAATTTGGCTTGAATGACTTTCAAAGGAATAAATAGCTCGAGATCATGGGAAGTCGTACCGGTTTGGTGAAAAACAACGGTTAAGATTAATCCATGATTAATCGGGTATGCGAAAGGTCGATCCCCTAAAAGTAAGCTGTCATTTTAACTTCATTGGTGATTAAATGTAACAGAGCATTTAATGACTGTTGACCTTTTTAGGAATTTCAAAGATCCCGCCCAAAAACATTCCTCAGGTGTTTTGTATTTATTGCGAATGATTCTTGAGTTTCACTTAAGCAATAAATAAATGAGTCGCATGAGTCATTACTTCTTCAGACTAATTTCCCTCTTTCAACAGTCGAGTATTGACCTTGATAAAAATGTCAAGATGATATCGAAGTAATTGAATGGGTTCAAGATGCTATCGAGTAATCGACCTTCAAGAACTGAGTTTTCGAGACTCCGTTCAAGATTTCCAATTTTATCCCGAGTTTCTCAAGAGAATTTCGAGAAAACTTCATGATCCGAAAAATTTTCAATTTTTGATTTTACTCTATACACCGGATCCAACATCCCTAATTCAACCGATAGTTCCCGAAATCTTGATTCACCCAAAGGTTTAGTCAAGATATCGGCTCTCCGCTTATCAAGATGAATTTTCTCCATCCCGATGTCCTTTTTCTCGACATGATCTCGATGAAGTGATTTCGATATCCACATGCTTGCATCGGTGTGTAATACGGATTTTTTGTGAAATAGCAATGGCACTATTATTGTCACAAAATATTGGTACTTCATTGGCTACAACTTTATAATCCCTTAATTGTTGTGCGAGCCAAAGAATCGAAAGTACGCTGACTTCTTGCGACCATGTATTCAACCGATTAATCTTGGTTGCTACCGAGGTCTTTTTTTTGAAAACCAAGATATCGCCTTGTTTCCAAGAAATTGACAAGTTCTGTAGTGGACTTCTGTCAATCCTCGCAACCTCCATAATCGAGATCTCGAGTAACGGTTAATTCAAGGTTATCATCATTTGGATACCATAATCCTCTATTCATCGTGCCCTTAAGATACTTCAAGATCTTTTTGGCAACCTTCCATGTGACTAGCCTTAGGATTAGCTTGGTATTTGCACATATCCCAACAAAGAAATGTTATATCCGGCCTACTTGGTTGTGAGATAGAGCAATGATCCAATGATTCCTCTATAATCAAAGATGACTTCTTGATTTACCTTCGTAATCGGGATCCATCTTGTAGTTAGTATTCATAGGAATTCTAATCGTATTGCAATTTGTAGACACCATACTTGGCAATCGGATCCCTGGTGTACTTTTGCACGGTTGATGAAGATTCCTTCCTTTGATTGTTTCACTTGAAGACCTAGAAAGAAATTCATCACTCCCATCATTGACATCTCAAACTTGCCTTTCATCGGTGTTGAAAACTTTTCACACAAATTGGTGATGGTTTGCCGATCCAAAAATGATGTCATCAACATATATCTGAACCAGTAAGATATCTTCCCCATCTTCTATCCTGAACAGATTTCTATCAACAGTTCCTTTGACAAAACCATGGTCAGTAAGAAACTGAGAACGAGTATCATACCATGCTCGGGTGCTTGCTTAAGACCATACAAGCTTTTACGAGCCGAGCCTCAGAACTTGGTCATTCTGTTTGAAACCGGGAGGTTGTTCTACATAAACCTCTTCTTTAAGCACACCGCTCAGAAATGCACTTTTCACATCCATTTGATAGTGTGAACTTCATGTGGGGGCAAAGATATGCAAGAAACAATCGATGGCTTCTAGTCTTGCAACTGGTGCAAAGGTTTCATCATAATCCAAGCCTTCTTCTTGGGAATAACCTTGTGTAACTAGCCTTGCCTTGTTTCTTACAATGTTGTTGTTTTCATCTCTTTTATTCTTAAATACCCACTTGGTTCCAATGACATTGTGCCTTTTCGTGTCTATCCACTAGCTCCCATACTTCATTTCTTGAGAATTGATTCAAATTTCATCTTGCAGCAAAGAATCCAATGAGAATCTTGTAGAGCTTCACCAATCTCAAGAGTTCTCTTTCTCTGATAGGAAGCAGAGGAATAGTGCACTCTCACCATGAAACCTTCTTGTTTTGACACCTTCGGTTAGATCGCCCACAATCTGACTTGTAGGATGACTATCTAACCATCTTCTTCTAGATGTTCCCCTTCAATAGTATCCTCAACATTTAAAATGTTAGGTTCGATTAATTCAAGAAACTTCAGGGAACAACAGAAAAGGAGAAAGGGAATTATCTTCCTCAGGGGAAATTCCATTCAGAACATTGTCAGAGACATTTGTTCCCCTTTGGTTGATAGATTCAGAATTTGCCTCAGCTGTGACCACATCTTCATTGGCATCACATACCGAGTCCGAACGGTGTCTGCTCAGATTGGTCGCCTTCGGTGTGTTGGTTTTCCTTCGGTGAAGACTTTCCATCCCGAAGTCTCACCATCCCGAGTTCCATCCCGAACTTCTTTTTATTCGAGTCCGAGTCACTCCAATCATAGATGGTGACCGACTTCTTCTTTTTTCAGTTCGATGGATGTTTTGTCATTCTTTTTCGTGCTTAACTGGTGATTCTCTTGGTGGGTTCTTTCAAGATCATGTTCTGTTTCTTCCGAACACAAGTAGATTCATCATAAACAACATGAGGTGTTTCCTCCACAATAAGAGTCCTACTGGTTGTACACTCGAAAGTTTTTATCGACTTGTAATATCCTAAGAATATTCCTTCATCAGCTCTACTATCAAATGTTTTCAACTGATCTTTACCATTATTGTGTATGAAGCACTTGTAACCAAACACACCAAAGAAAGAAACAAGAGGCTTCCTTTCATTCCAAAGCTCATAGGGTGTTTTGCCTTGACTATTGGTCAGCATGGATCTGTTCTGAGAATAGCATGCAAAGGTTTTCTTCAAATTTCAAAAATCTTTTATTTAATATCGCCTTCAAATTTATCATTGTCCTTGCAGCTTCTTTCAGAGTCCTGCTCCTTCTTTCAGCAACACCATTTTGTTGAGGAGTCCTTGCAGCTGATGTTTCATGAGAAATTCCATTTGATGCACAATAATCAGATATAATATGATTTATAAATTCAGTTCCCTTGTCAGATCTGATTTTGACCACACTCAAATTTTTCTCAATACTGAGCCTTTTCAGTAATTTAGGCAGCTTTATCTGAGTCTCTTTCTTACTGAGTAAGAATATGACCCAAGTATATCTTGAGTAGTCATCAACTACTACTAGTGTGTATTTCCTGCCATTGGTGCTCACTGGTGTTATTGGACCAAAAAGATCCATATGCAACAACTGAAGTATTCTTTCAGTAGAAACATCTACTTTGCTTTTAAATGATGCTCTAATTTGTTTTCTTTTTTTAGCACGCATCACAAATATGTTCCTTACTGAACACTTCATTAGGCAACCCTCTCACAAGAGCTAATCTTGCAAGTTTATTCAGGGTTTTGAAATTCAGGTGATTCATTCTTTTATGCCATAACCAACTGGTATCTGTGGAACTTTTTGCAACCAAACATATATCTTTAGGGGTTGAACTCCAATCAGCAAGATACACATTTCCTTTTCTAGTACCAGTTAGTAATACTTTCTGTGAGATATCATCTTTCACATAACATAAGTTCTTAGAGAACTCAACATTGAAACCCTTATCACAAAATTGGCTTATTGAAAGCAAGTTATGTTTCAATCCAGATACATATGAAACACCATGGATATGAACTGAGTCGATTTCCAAAGTTCCATATCCTTCAGTCTGTCCCTTGGAGGTTTCTCCAAAAGTGATCTGAGGGCCTCTTTGTTCAACATAGTCACTGAGTATCTTCTTGAATCCTGTCATATGTCTTGAGCATCCACTGTCAAGATACCATACATCAGGGGCTTTTTCATCTCTACTCATCAGTGCTATGTGATCTTCAATCAGCTCAGTGCCCTTGTTTTCCTCCTGAAAAACAGATCAATTTTTAGGTACCCAATTTGTATAGGGTCCTACAAGGTTAGTTGTACCTTTCGAATCCAAATCACGACAACTCTAATCACTTTAGAGTGGGTGGGGTCTGTTTTCCATAAACATCTACATACACATTTACTACTCTCGGGGTGCCTTAATAGGTTTTTCGTGTATGAGTGTTAGCTTTAGCATGAACATGGACTTTTGAATTTTTCTTTGGTTCGGGCCTTTTGTTCATTTGCTTTGGCTTTCAGGCAAATTGGTGGTCCGAATCTTTGTTGATTTCGGGTTCGTGTAACCTTTACCCTTAGGCAAGTGGGGTTCAAAGTTGCTCTGTCTTGAAATTTGGGTCTTTCAAGATATCGAGGACTTGGTCTCTTGATTGAGAATGTCTCTGCTTGAGTGTTTCTCTTCCGAAGATTCCTCGATGGTTCGGTCTGAGATCCTTTCAAGTTTGCATTCTTAATTTTGTGGCTTTGAAGTACTGCACGAAATTTTCCAACCGAGTGCTCGGGTTTTCTAGCCTTCACCGAGGTTTGGGCTTTCCTACATGATCATTCGGGTTTCTTTGAAACCATGGGTCCTTTTCCCTTGTCTACAACCTTGGGCATTTCTTCGGTTTGAAGTGTGGGGTGCCTTCGGTTTTACAAAGATTGTCTTCTTGCTACTTGATGCAAAGATTCAGATGACCTTGTGAGGTTCCCCCGGAATGTATCCCAATCCAGATTTTATAGTGTGGATCTCTGGTAACTCAATTTCATCTATTACTTTAGATGCAATATTCAATAGAGTTAGCTTCTTCTGTGCACTATCCTCACATTTCTGTAGAGTTTCATGCTTCTCAGAGAGGTTATAGAACTTAGTTCTGATCAGTTGAATCTCTTCAAATTGGATTTTCTCTAGCTTTTCGATTAGGGTCACTATCAACTTCTCTTTTTCTCGAGAGTTGTACTTTCGTAACATCCGATTCAAGGTAGCTCCCATTAATTGAGAAGTGATTTCGGTTTTTGCTAGAGTCTTTCCACTTAAGATTTTCAGCCTTCAGTTCCTTATTCTGCTCTTGAGTTTCATTTAGCAGTTCTTGTAAAACAGCATAGTCCTTCATTAGACTCTCAAAAGAATCCATCAGGTCAAAATGACTTTTTACAGTTGAACTTGACAACTCTTGTGCTAGTGTAGGAGCAACAACAGAGAAAGAAGAGTTTACCTCCTCAATAGCCATCAGACAGATGTCATCACTTTCCTTTGTCGAGAATATTTCATCCAAGAGCTAGATCCCTCCTCAAAATGTTCTTCTTCTGCAACCATGACTTTTCTGTTGGAGAACTTCTTGTCTCTTTTTGCCTGTCTTTCTCTTCTCTCCTTAGCACTCAGGTCAGGACAATCACACTGGAAGTGACCTTTCTTTTGGCAATTGTAGCATCTGTTGGCATCATCATCCTGATCACTTTCTTCTTTGGACTTGGAGTCCTTCCTTTTGGATGAAGATCCCTCAGCTTCCAGGTCCTTCTTCTTCTCAGTTGATCTGTCCTCAGGTTTCTTCTGGTACCTGTGATTCCTATAATAGTTTTTGTATTTTCCATATCGACTATTAAGTCTTTCAAACCTTCTTCCCATTAGTATTAGCTTATCCTCAAGCTCATCCTGATTTTTAGCAAGGGAGTTCTCAGACTCTCTAGTTTTACAGGTTTTATCTTTGTTGTCAGCCTTTTTGGATTTCTTATCAATTTCGAACTCATAGGCCTTCAGCTCAGAGAAGACTTGTTGGTATGGCATTGAATTAATGTTTTTGGTGTTTTCAATCACCACTGCATGTATATCCCATTTTTTAGAAAGACCTCTAAGAATTTTCAATGCAACTTCTCTCTGTGGATATTTCTTACCAAGTGCATTTAGATCATTCATAATGCTAGTGAATCTGACTTCCAATTTGTCTATAGATTCACCTTCATCCATTTCAAAACTATCAAACTTTCCAATTGCAACTGAAAGTTTGTTTTCCTTGATATGATCTGTGCCTTGGCACATTACAGCTAGTGTATCACAAATTTCTTTTGCAGTATTACAGTGAGAGATCATTCCCATCACACCATCATCAATTGTACTATATAGTGTGTCTTTAGCAATATAGTCTAGATTGACTAACTTCCTCTCCTCAGGAGTCAGTTGGTCATTAGACTTAGGAAATTCTGCTCTAGGATCGTTTCTCTCATTTTCTGTTCCTCTGGGATTCACCACAGTAAATTGGAATGGCCCTTCAGAGACCACTCTCCACATACGTTCATGTTTAGAATACAGGTGAGCCTGCATTCTTAGTCTCCATAAATCATAGTTCTCCACTGAGAACATGGGAAGTTTTTTAGAAGACATTTTATCTGAGTCTTTTAAGAATTCAGCAAATATGATCAGTTCAGATAGACCACAAGTATTTTAAGAAAATAAAACTTTGGTCAACAAAGCAGGTGGTCAAGTTGAACCACTTCTCTGATACCACTTGTTGGTCCCGGTGCAAATGAGTCTTACACGTGTATGGGGGGAATACACGTGTTCAGTGTTTTTTTAAAACTTTTCTTACTGAGGTCAGCTTGGGTCAGGTTGTCCTGATGATTTGGTCCTGAGAAGCACAAATCGCTCTGAGTCAAAGTCTATCTGAGACAGTGATCCTGAGCTTCTTTCAGATACCTCAGATAATCCCAACTGAGTCCTGAGTTTTCAGAGATCCAGGAGTTGCTTGGATCAGATAACTAACTTACTGAACCCTCAGAAGAGTAAGTTCAGTTTGGTAACTATATGTTCTAGCTACTTAGATGTGAGGAAATGGTTGGCCCTTAGTTTATACTCGTTTTAAGCTTTTGCTGAAAACCTTCCTTTAATGGAATAGTGATTAGGTTGTGATTCAATTTATATGCAACTTTCAGTGGATTGATTCCAACTGAAATATCAGTGAAAATATGCTTTCAAGACAAAGTAATGCAACAGATAAATCAAGCAAAACAGTAAAGCAAAGAACACAAAGAAATTATAGTGGTTCGAGACTCAAGCTCCTACGCCCACTCTCCCCGATCTTTTAGAGAGAAATTCACTAATCACTTCCTAAGGCTTTCTGACTACCTCTGTAGTTTACTAACCTTTCTAATTTTGAGCTTTTTGACTACCTCTGTAGTTTACTAACTCAAAACTCACACAAGTTTTCTGTCTATCCAAGATAGATTACTCACTTCCTCTCTAGAGCTTTCTGACTACCTCAATGTAGTTTACTTACTGTTTACAACTCCAATCTCACCAACAATCACACTCAAACTACCTTACAAAGGGTTTGGGGTTTCTTGATTGGTTTCCGACTAGGATGAGATATCCTTTACAATAAATAACAATGCAAAGGCTAGGATGTCTCGACTTAGCTTTGGATATATCTTATCAAGCTAGGCTTAGTGGAATGAGCTCTCTTCGATTTAAAGCACTTGGAAAATTCTCAGTTTTTCGAGTGCTTCAACTTGCAATAATAAGTTTGAGCTCTTGAGTTGCTTACAAATTTCTCGTAACCTTTCAATGTAGAAGGTCACAAGTATTTATAGGCATACCCCAAGGTCACTCTTGAAAAACTATCCATTGGAGAGATAGCTTCGTGAGTTTCCTCTTATGGTGTGTGAGAAATGACTATATTTAGGGTTTGATACTCCCTAACACGTTTTAGGCAATAGCCTTTCATGTAGCCGGTCTTCACTTTTTGCAGTCTGGAACTTAGTACTTCTGACATCTTTTTCGGTGACTCGTCATTTTGTCGATTGTCGATATGGTACGATGTTGTCTTCCTATTTTTGACTTTTGTCTCGGTTTAAAAGGTAGACAACTTCAGCGGCTCTTTTGGTTACAATCTACGAGTTGATATAACCTTAACAACACTTTGTCTTAGTTCCTTTTATGCGCATTTGAATGTCTTGGGCGTTATCTATTTTTCTAAGGAATCGCGATCTTCTCGATATTGAATCCTTCGGATAGATATTTTCGATTGCCTCGGAACATTGAGGTTTATCTTGAGCATTGATACATTCTTGAGTCTTGATAATTCTTGTGCCTTGATATTCTTGATCTTGATTCTTGATCTTGAGGTCTTTCGAGTCTTTTCTGAATATCGACCGATATCTTGAGTCTTCATCTTTGAGTCTTGATTCTTACATTTCATCTTGAGTCTTGATGTCTCGATTTCATCTTGAGTCTTGATATCGATTTAATTGAGTCTTGAAACTTCAATTTCATACTGAGTTTTCAGTATCTCAGTTTCATACTGAGTCTTCAGAAACTTCAGTTTCATCTTTGAAACTTCAAGATCTCGTTTGATATCGAAGTCTTGAAAAACTTCGATTTCATATCGAAACTTCGGTTTCTTCAGAAACTTACTGAGTTCTTCAGAATCTTCAGATCCTAACCTGATTTATATCTGATGACTATACATTTTGCAGATAACATCCTGAATACTCTAAAACTGAATCCTGACTCAACTATCAAGATTAATTCTGAACATGTCATACTCAGGGGTTTTGGGATCTAATCAAAATCATATCTTTATTAAATTCATCTCCCAACATTCTTGTTCTTGAAGACCCACTTAGTACCAATCACATCTTGATGAGTTGGTCTGTCTACAAGTTCCCAAACTTGATTTCTCTCAAGCTGCTCTAGTTCTTGTTGCATAGCTAGAATCCAGCTTGCATCTTGAAGAGCTTCCTCAACTGTGAGTGGTTCCTTCAAAGACAGATAACAGCAGTACATTGGACTTTCACCAATCTGTCTAGTTTTGACTTTATCAGATGGGTCTCTGATGATCAGGTCAGTTTGATGACTGGTTATCCAGGTCCTTCTTTCCTGATTATAATTAGTTTGGAGAACATCATCCTCTTCTGATAAAGATTCATCACTAGAGACTGGGAGAGGTACTTGAGTAGGGTCCACTTGGCATGGACATATCTCAGCTGATGTTGGACTCATCATGTGCTGAAGTCTGTCCGCCGGAACATGAGGTGTTCCCCCGAACGGATGGTTCGCTTGTTATTCTCTCAAATTGTATTTTAGCTTTTTCATCGACGGTTATGTACGCCTTTTGGGGTCCGACCGACTGGTGAATCGTCAAGGTCAAAGTTAGGAACATATACAGTGACGTATTTTGGATCTTTTCCTTTGAGCCTTAACTGGTCAATTTTTAGTGAATCTGGTTTGTCTGGTACATCTTGTTCTGAAACAGATTTCTCTTGATCAGATGATGACTCATCAAAGACCACATGAGGTGTTTCTTCCACAACTAGGGTTCGTTTGTTGAAGACTCTAAATGCCTTGCTGGTTAAGGAATATCCTAAGAATATACCCTAATGTGACTTGGGATCGAAGGTTCTCAACTGACTCTTCCCATTATTGTGTATAAACACTTGCACCCGAACACATGAAAGTAGGAAACACTAGGTTTTCTGCCCTTCCATAGTTCATAAGGTGTTTTAAAGTGAATCTTAGTCAGAGAACATCTGTTCTACGTGTGGCATGTAGTATTGATTGCTTCTGCCCAGAAACGGCTTTGTGTTGCATGCTCAGCTAACATGGTGCGTGCAGCTTCTTTAAGAGTTATGTTTCTTCTTTCTGCTATGCCATTTTGTTGTGGTGTTCTGGCAGCTGATGTCTCATGATGTATACCAAACTCAGAGCAAAAATCAGATATAAATTGGTTCAAGAATTATGTACCTTTATCTGATCTAATTTTCACTATGTTGAAACCCTTTTCATTCTGAATCTTTTTGAGAAGTTCAGGTAACTTTGTTGTAGTTTCACTCTTCTTATACAAGAAAACAGCCCAGGTGAACTTGGAATAATCATCCACGACCACCAGAGTGTATTTGCGTCCACTGAAACTAAGATGCGTAACTGGTCCAAATAGATCCATATGGAGCAGTTGCAGTACTCTGCTGGATGGAGAATATTTCATTCGGGAGACCTTCAACCAAGGACATCCTTGTTATATTGTTAAGAGTTTTGAAGTTCAGATGGTTCATTCTCTTGTGCCAGAGCCAACTGGAGCTCTTTGAACTCTTAACAATCAAGCATGCATTTCTTGGACAACTGTCCCAATCTGTTGTATAAATCGTTCCTTTTCTGGAACCAGTTAGCAAGATCTGTTCAGTCACTCGATTTCTGATTGTGCATTGATCTGATGAGAACTCAACATTAAATTCGTTGTCGCAGAACTGTGATACAGATAACAGGTTGTGCCTTAAGCCATCAACGTATGAAACACCTGTAACCTGTACATCATCGTTCACTAAGGTTCCAACTCCTCTGGTAAAATCAAAGTTGTCATGCCCAAAGAGAACTCGTGGGCCTGGTTTCTCAATGTAGTTGCTGAGGAGATGTTGACTTCCAGACATGTGCCTTGAGCATCCACTATCTATGTACCAGATAGTTGCTTGTACACCTCCTTTATTAGCCAGTCCCACTCTTGCCTGCGAGCAAATCAAATTTTAGATACCCCAGTAGAATTAGGTCCTGGGGGGTTAGAAGTACCTTTCGGGATCCAAACAAATCTGGCACCTTTGTTGAACACAGAAGGCTTGATTTGTATCCCATAAACATCTACATAATCATATGTTTCTTCATATGCAATCTGATCAGTATGATTATTAGTGTGAGCCTTGGATGAATCAGAAGACTTGGGATTTTTCATTGATACTTGTCTTCTTTTAATCCAGTGGGGCTCAGGTGCAGCAGCCCTAGGTTTCTGATTGTAAGGGTAAGTACGACTGCTACCATTAAAAGATTCATATCTTTCTGGCATAAATGGTCTTAGCAGTTTACCCTTAGTTTGCTTGTTAGGCAGCTTGGATTGAGTTGACTTCAGCTGGTACTGTCTCTTACGAGATGGTCCAGACTGAGGCCTACTCTGCTGATTTGGCTGAGGTCTCGTCCGAAGAACAAGATTCTACTGTTAATTCCTTGGCTGATGACTGATCAGTTGGGGTCCATTTCTGTTCCCTTTCTGATACGGCACTCGCCTTGCCTGGTCAGCTGATCCTTTTCCCTTATCTGATACAGATTTGGCTTTTCGTGTATCTTGATTAGAAACTCGTTTGGTTACACTTTTCTGATGTGAACCAGACGGGGCTTTTGAGGATCTAGAAGGGTTCTCATACCCAATTCCCTTCTTATCAATTGGCGTACGAAAATAGTTGTTCAGATCTTGAACGGTCTTAGAAGATTTCGTGAAAACCACTATTTTCTTACGCAAACTGTCCTCAGAAGTTTTCAGATTCTCATGCATTCTGAAGAGTTCATCAAACTTAGCCGGAAGGACTTTAAGTTCTCCAGCTTTTATTGAGAACCAACTATTCCATAATCAGCTTTCCCTGATCAGTCGTGATAATCGGTCCTATCTCAAGAATCTCATCCATTCTGTTGCTTATCACTCCCAGATGGTCTCTCATGTTGATAGACCAATCTGCATACTCATCAACAGAAAACATGGGTAGATTATGATGCATACCTGAAGTGTTATCCATGCTTGTGGTGATTTTGAAAAGTATGAGTTTTAAAAACGGTTTTCAAAGATCAGTTCAAGTAACCACAAAGGTTCTTCCACAAGAACCGATGATATTCAAAGCTAGTGGTCAGAAGAACCACTGCTCTGATACCACTTGTAGGTCCCGAACGGGTTTCAATGAGGGTGGAAGTCTAGAGGGAAGGGGTGAATAAACTTCCAAAACTTTTTCGTGAATCAGGTGTGTAAGCAAGTATGCCTGATTAGAGTGCGATGTGAACAAGTATGGACTGATATTTGACTTACTGATCTATCAAACAGATCAGTTCGGCATCTATCAGTTTAACATCTATCAGTTGAAAACGAATGAGTTTTGAAAACGATTTTTCAAGATCTGTTCAAATGACCACAAAGATTCTTCCTCAAGAATCGATGATACTCAAAGCCAGTGGACTATAGAACCACTGCTCTGATACCACTTGTAGGTCCCGAAAGGGTTTTGTGAGGGCAAAAGTCTAGAGGGGAGGGGTGAATAGACTTCTGAAAACTTTTCGTGCGGATCAGGTGTGATTAGCAGATTGCCTGATCAGAGTGCTTGTGAGTCAGTTTGGACTGATGTTCAACCTTACTGAGTGCCTGAGGGCAGATCAGTTTGATATCTGTCACTTTAACTGAGAGTGCGGAAGCTTGTAAATACCCGTGTGAAAAACCAGTTTTATCAAATCAGATTCTCAAGTCAGTTTTCAACCGGCTGACTAAGGTGTCAACCTGATCAGATCAGTTGCTTGGTGCAGACTGATGTTAACTTAGAATATGTATGCAATTTTAAGCTCAGTTGTGTGTAATAGTGTAAAGCAATAAAGAGCAAGTAAATGCACACAAGATTTTATAGTGGTTCAGACGAAACCCGTCTTACGTCCACTCTTCCCTTAACACAGGGGCACAAACTTAACCAACTGGACTTAGTTTTATGTGTTAGTCCAACACCCAACAGATGTTTATCGAGTTCACACTCAACCGATCCCAGAAATCAGAAACTAGAATCCCTAGTCTGAAATCTTGCGGTAAAAAACTTAACCTAACTTTTAGTTTGGGTAACGGTTTGTTGTGGTTCCAACTGGAAATCTATCCTAGTGTTTAGGTAGCCAAATGCTAGAGGATAGGATTTCTTGCTAAGAACAATGGGATGAACACTTAAGAATAATCTTCAAATTCGGTGTTCTTCGAGCGGAAATTCTGCTATAGTTTTTGCTTCTTTTTCAGTCTGCTCGATCCGGTATGTTCTCAGTGTTCTTCAACTTTGAAGAGCAATCCCATTTTATAGACCACGAAATCAAAGAGCCGTTGGAGAGCAATTTGAATTTTGGGTTATATTAGGTTGGTTGTAGGATATGATTGTGAGGTGCTCCGAATAACGGCGTGGCCGTAGGCATGATTAGCGATGTGTATGTCCGCAGCATCGAATCCCGCATTGTCAGCTCTTTTTGTGCATGTGTCGCTTGCTCCTTGGCTTCGCGAGGCGGCACTTCAGTAATTTGTCTATTTGATGATTGATATTCCTTTTGTAGAATATTCATCTTGTCTGGTGTACCATTTTGGTTGACGCCAGGTGCGAGCTGACTTGATCATATAACTGATCAGTCTACCTTGTAGAGTCTTCTAATGCATATTGTCTTAGCACAATTTGCAGACTCGGCTGATGTAGGTCTTCAGGTCTTCTGGTAGTCTTCTTATCTTCAGGTGACTCTGAGCCTCAGTGTCTTCAGTCATACTGAGTCTTCAGGTTTGTTAATGAGTCTTCAGGTTTATCTGAGTCTTCAGGTTCATTTGAGTCTTCAGGTTCATCTGAGTCTTCAGGTTCATCAGAGTCTTCAGGTTTAACTGAATCTTCAGATTTATATGAGTCTTCAGTGTCTTCTGTCTTTACCTGATCTTCTGACTTCTTGTCTTCTGATTTGTTTTTAGCCTTCTGATCATCTGACCTTATATGGGTCATCTGATACTTCGACCTGACCTATACATATTGAGTTCCCTCTCAATATGTGACCTATCTTTTACATCAGCTATCTATACATTTCAGTTGGTCATCTTAATTTGATTCTAAGTCATCAGTCAGCTAACTGGTCTGACTGGTCCTATTACAACCTATTTTGGAACTTCCATCAAAACTTAAATACAAATTTCCCAACAATTTCCCCCTTTTTGATGGAACCAAAACACTTAATCAGAAAAAAAGATACCACGAATAGAAATGCAGATAATGAAAAACAGTACATACCTCAGAAGACAATGGGAGGTTGTCTTAGAATCAGAGAGATGGAATATTTCATTCAGATAGGTGTGTTACAGAATACATGAAAAATGTACCTATCATCTGATTCCAAGTTGTCTTCCTCAGGTGTACTTGAACATTTGTAGTTCTTTGGGGATGCCAAACATCTTGTACATCCTTTGCATCAGCTTGTTCAGATCTTCTCTTCTATGGATCCCTCCTTTTTCAACAAATCCATAGTAGGCATTCTTGAATTTTACAGCATCTAGCTTTTTGTCTGGACGCAAAGGTGGAAGGAGTAGTTCAAAGGGAGGAGCTTCAGGTATCAATGACATGATCTTCCCTTCCTTCATCACCGTCTAGTAGAAGTCTGGATACATCGTTTCTAACCAGTTCCGAAATTCATCATCATTTTCTGTCTGATCTTGATGAATAGAAATCTTCTCCAGGATGTACACATCACACAACCATTCTCCTCTAATCTGATCCCATTCTGGAAGCAGATCTTGTCGGGCACAGAGGATGTCTTTAACAGGTGCGGAAGGGCATTCTTCTCCCAAGCAATCTCCTCTGCTGCAGCTTCGTTCTTCCTCTTCCTTCGGATGTATGCAATGTTTAGTCCCTTAGCCTCTGCTAACTTCTACTTCTTGATGGCGGCTTCTCTTATTCTCTGTCTGATTTGCTCTTGAGTTTGTTCAGGAGTCATCTGGCTTTTGGTAGAGAATAATTGGCCTTGTCTCTGATCTTCCGCAGTTGCTTTGACCATCTTACCTTTGCCTTTCTTTCTCCTCAGAGTTTGCTCAGGTTCTTCTTGTTAGACTTCTTCAGCTAATTTCTTAGCGAGTTCAAGGCTCTTGGCCTGATCATCAGTTTTCATTCTTTTCTGTACGAACGAAGAAAAGTCTTCAATCTTGTCGACTCTGGAAATAACCTCTGAAAGAGCAATCTTCTGCTCAGTGATCTCTTTGCTATGTTGCTCCATAGTTTCTTTCACTTCAGTAACGAGATCAGTAGACGGAGTGGCTGGCAAGTCAGATACAGTGGTTTCTGGTAGAGATGCAATTGTTACCAACTGTGTCTGTTTTTCTTTCTTCTCTTTATTCTCTTGTCCTTCCCCCTTTTTGGTTTCATCAAAGAGGTTAGACAGCCTGCGGTTCAGTGCAATGAATTGTCGTGAGATATCCTCTCTGAGTTCCTCAACAACAAGAGGAGTGATCTGAGCGGTGGCAGAAGGTGCGGGAGTTAAAAAGCGTCTGAGAGCAAATTCGATGTCCTGTCTTGCTCGTTCTGTAGAAGCTACAAAGTGTTTCCAACCCATATCCATGTGGTTGTCAGTTTTCTCCAAGGATGCCCAGACATTTTCCAATAGTACCTGTGTCTCATTGAGCATATCTGTCTGAACTTTGAGCTTGTCAGACTGGAGTTTGAGCTTCTCGGCAAGAGGATTGACTAGTTACATTACTTCAGAAAAGATTGCATTATGCATCCTAACTGTGTGACTTCTTTCTCTGTCAACCAGTTTTGCTTGCTCTTCTTCAAACAGCTTCATCAGATCTGTTGTGAGCGCTGCGAATTTATCTTCAATAGCAGCCTTGATCCCATCCTGAAACTTCTCAATATAAAGATCTAGGGTATCGGAGCTCAGCATAGCAGTCTGGTCAGATGTTGAAGCCTTGCCAAGTCGGGTCTCATCTGCAGCACTCATTCTTGGTTCATCGGCAGCTCCCTCATGATCTGTAGGAGGTTGAACAGTTTCCTCCCTGTTATCAGCAATTCTGAACCTTTCATGAATCAACCATCTGATATCATCGTCAGATGCCAATTCAACAGCACTTTCAATCCCAGCATTGTTCAAGCACTTCATCTCCAAGTCTACAAAGAAATCTGATCCCAGAGTTGTCATGAGAATCAGAAATTCGTCGATGCTTTTCAGTCTGATATCCCTCCAGAACACAATTTCTTCAATTTGTTGATGGATGCCAGGATGTTGATCCAATTCAGGGCACAGGTCCAGCAGATACTCCTTGATCTGTTGCTTCATTATCCTTATGATTAGGCTTTCTAAAATAGGTGAAGCAAGCAGGGTTCTGGTATTGAAGGGATTATGAGAGATGGACACACGCTTGTCAGATCTCTCAGGTTCTTGTAACTTGTTTGGAGATTGGGATTGAGATAGGGATATATGTGGTTCAGGTTCGTTTTCAGCTTGTTGAGGTGGTTCAGTTTCCTGAACAGGTTCATTGGTTGGAAGAGTGGGAGATCTGGGTGATCTGATAGGTGAGGGTGAGGGTGAGAAAGTTTTGTGAGGAGAGGGTGATGGCGATTTGGAAGTGGGCGTAGGCGATCTTGCTTTCTGGAAGATCTTGGTGAGAGGCAGAGAATCAGATGGTGATTCTTCCTCAGATTGCTCCACTTCTGTCCCTCTGACAGATTTCTCTCCTTGTGCTTCGATCATCTGCTCATCCCTTACTTCTCTGGCAGTGTGCTAAGAACTGACTGCTATCTCCTTTTCTGATTCCACCTGAATCAGATCCTTCGTTCTGTGAACTTGCTGAGCAGAACTAGGAGCAGTCTTCAGAGGAGAAGACACTCTCTTCTGGCGTTTTCGCTGAGCATCTGGTTTCTTGGCCAGATCCTTCCTCTTGAACCTCTTCTTAGGAATGGCCGTTCCCTGCACTTCTGAAGATGCAGTTGCCTTTTCCTTTCCCTTCTTTTCTCCCTTGGGTTTGGGCACATAAGGAGTAAGATCCTCATCAGATTGTCCAGGCAGGGGCTCATCCTTGCCCAATATGGTCTTGTGCTTTGCTTGATATATCTTCGCTCCATTCTCATTCCATTCATAATTCTTTGGCAGCTTATCTGACAGAATGATTGAGATTTTGTGTATGAAGGAGCACTTGGAAGATAAGCACACTTCATTCCTCTGGGTCAGCTCGAACTTCCCCGAGTCTTTCCGAAATCGTGCCTTGACCATACCCAACCAATTCATATCTGAAGCCTTCTTGATGATTGCCGTCATGACACTGATCTTATAGGAAGTGACAGCATCAAGACTGTAAGTTGAGCACATAATCACCTTCTGAACGATCTCAATGAGAAGGTGATATTTTCTCTTCAGGTAGGAGGCTTTGACATTTGTCGTATTCTCCTTGTTTGCTGGTCTCAACAGCTCGGCTTCAAGAAATTCCTTTTCTCCTACATCAGTCGTGTAGGTCTTTGGATTGATGCTTCCTCGAGTTAGACCGAAGATCCTCTGGAGATCATCATTCGACACTCGTACTTCCAGTCCACCAACAGAAGAGATCAGGTCAGCATCAATGTCTTCATCCCTCTGTAGATTGTATAGAAACTCCAGGGCTTCATGTGTGTGGACGATGTTCTGATGTGTAGAGCAATATCGTTCAAGCCCACACGCTCGCAAGCACTCCAGAATTTCCAGCGATTCAGGATTTGAGGTGATTGAGAATACTACATACTTCTCATCAATGATATATTTCTTCATCGATGCAAAGTTGCAGAACTTTTTCCCTTGGCCCGGTCGTGGAACAAGATATGCCATTTCTGTATGAGATGCAAATTGATGTTTAGTTTGAGTAAGATATTTCAATAAATTCAGTCAAACCAGTAATCTTAGCATCAATTTAGCAAGTAAGCGCTTAGATCAAATATAAATTACAGAAACATAGCATCACGACTTGTAAACCTAGGTACCAGAGAGAATTAAAATCATGCAATATTTAAACGAGAAATTGCCATAAATTGATTCGTAGGATTGAGAAATCGCAAAAATGGAATCAATTGATTTTGAAGGTAATTTTCTGAAGATTTTGAAAGTTTTGATCTTTTAAGAGCTTTGAGAAGACGAAGTAGTGGAAAGAAGTTTTCTGAGAAAGATTTGGATTTTATAGTATGCGAGGGAAAACCTTTTTGCACAACTTTCCAAAGGTACTCAAGTATCCGTGTTTTGAAATCAGTGGCTGAGATTTAGTCGGCCGAAAAAGTTTTAATCTCACGGTTGAGAAAAGTAGTCTTCTCGAATTTCGGACTCGAAATTTTGCAATAAAACACACTAAATACACATTCCCAAGTCCGCATTAAAAGTTTTGCAGTGCATGCGTCATAGAGTAAAACCAATTTATTTAAATAATCGCATATAAGATGTTCAGAAAGGGATAAATAAGAAAACGTATCTGACTGATTGATATTGTAATCAACCAGTTACCACTGTGATCTGATCTGGTACTTGTTGACCTTACTGATGGTAGCTTTAAGCATTTCCCAACAATATTTCACTCATCTGATCAGATTCCTGTTTGAACCACTTCGTTACTTATCTGATCCACTTCATCCTTCAATATTCTTCTAAACATCTCGCATTTACTATGCACTTAAGTCTACTCCCGCCAAAAACTTTTACTCTGGGGAGTCAAAAAGTCGCCTCGATTCCCAAATCGGTGCGATTTGACATTCCGTAATAATAGCATAGATACGCTGTGATTACTCACACCGTCAACTCATCCAACCATTAGCTGCGTGTTCCTTACGCGTTGTCGATGCAAATTTCTCTTAAGGTCTTCTGAGAAAATAAATTTGCATTTATACCCCTAATTTTCTCCTATAAATTGGTCTGGGGTGTTAGGGAAACAACACAACATAAACCATTCATCTTCTTTAGCTTATACTCCATGCTTTCCGATGAATCCTTTATTTTCGGTGAAACTTCCGGCAAAAACCTTTAACCCTTTTTCAATGAATTCAACTTCTCAAATCAACCCTTTGTGTTCCTTCACACTGCTTTCGTCGTCATCGAAGATTACACATACGATCAATGCAAAGCTTCTTTACCACCGTGGAGGCAAATCTGCTAAGGCAAATGAGAAGGCACTTCTCCTAACCGTATGCACATTGTGCGCCTATCGAGATGATGGAATTAGCATCAACAGACTCAGTCTGAAACAAAACATGGGTTTGATATATGGTCTGCATCAGACAATAGCTGATCTTCGTATATCAAACTCAATATTTGCATGCGACACTAGTGTCCGTTTGGTCCTTGTGACCAAACCTGTGGTACTGTGTCCCACTTAACAGCTGGAGAGCCCATTGATTTTAGGTCTAGGGGCTCCTGGCTTAAAGATCCTTCAAGGCCGCTCTCGCTTCTCACTCCGAAGCTCTGAGGGTGGCTCAGGATTCTAAAAGCTTCTCTACGCCCCTTTTAGGGTCGGGGGAAAATGAGAGCATCAAGCTCTTAAAATATCTCTCTCCCCTTCCCTACCTTGGGTTGGCTTAGGGTTTATGGTTTATGGTTTATGTAATGACCTCGGGGTCTTCTTATACTTGTAGCTTGTAATACCACTTGTAGCTTGTAATCTGACCTCCGGGTCCTTATCAATGAAAAATTTTGTTATTTCATTTGTTGTGTTGCCTCTTCTGACTTATGAAATTTGTAACTTTAAACTCATACGACTTGCTTGTTGACTGTAGCTTTAATCGACTTATAAAGTATGACCTTCCATTCTGATCAGTACCACCTTAATCTGATATATCTTGAACTGATCGGCTATTTGTCTGATCTTCAGATTGGCTCCTTGTCTGACCTTCAGATCGGCTCCTTGTCTGACCTTTAGATCGGCTCCTTGTCTGACCTTCAGATCGGCTCCTTGTCTGACCTTCGACGGCCTCGGTTCGATCGTTCGATCGATTTGAGATTCCTAACTCAACTGATTCCTCTTATCCTGGTTAGTCTTTTAACCAACTGGTTCTGGAGACCAGTCCACTAGTCATTTCTGGTGCACTTTCTCCGAGATCCAGAAGCCCTAGCTCGTTGCATAATTCTCTGAATCTGATCTCAGCTAGCGGCTTAGTTAAAATATCATCTTTCTGCTTATCAGTATGAATCTTTTCCATTCTGATATTCTTCTTTTCAACGTGATCTCTGATAAAATGGTGTCTGACATCCACATGCTTGCATCTTGTATGTAGAACAGGATTACGAGTGATTGCAATAGCATTATTATCGCTGGCTAATATAGGTACGCGTTCTTACCCGATGTTGTAATCCCTCAGCTGCTGACTTAGCCAGAGCAGTTGGGAACAACAGCTTCCTGCAGCCATATATTCTGCTTCAGTAGTAGATGTCGCAATTGATGTCTGCTTCTTCGAAAACCAAGAGATCAGTTTATTTCCCAGAAACTGACATGAACCTGAGGTTGACTTCGCCGATTCTCGCAACCTTCGTGAATCGTAATCGAATACCCACTAAGCTCTAGATTATCATCATCGATGGGTAAAATAAACCAAGGTTTCTTGTCCCTTCAGATATTTTTGAGAAATCCGCTACCGCTTCTAGGTGGCTTTGCATTGGATTTGCTTTGAAATCGCACATACACCTACCGCAAAAGTGATATCTGGTATGCTGGCAGTCAGGTATAGTAAAGATTCAATGAGAGCCTTCTATTTTCTGATTAGTTTTCTGACCGTCCTCATCTGGATCCATCTTGAACCCGGTCATCATGGGAATTCTGGCTTCCTTACAATGTTGAACTCCAAACTTGGTCAGTAGATTCCTTGTGTACTTCATCTGGTAGATGAATATCCCTTCTATACTCTGCTTGACTTGTAAACCCAGAAAGTAATTCATCTGACCCATCATGGACATCTCGAACTTCCCTTGCATCAATTTGTTGAACTTCTCACACGACTTCTTGTTGGGAGATCCAAAGATGATGTCGTCACGAATCGAACCATCGAATATCTTCTCCATCTTCTATTCTCGAATAAGGTTACGTCCACTATTCCTTTAGTGAATCCATTTGTCTATCAAGAGGCGAGAGAGTGTATCATACCAAGCTCGAGGAGCTTGTTTTGAACCATAAAGAGCTTTTCTTAAGCGGTACACTTGGTTGCCTTTTTCAAAGCACGGAGGTTGTTCAACATAAACTTCCTCTCGCTAGTACCCGTTTAAGAATGCACTCTTTACATCCATCGATATACAATGAACCCTCGTGGGCAAAGATATGCCGCTAAACCGAATGGCTTCTAGGCGAGGATCGGTGCAAAGGTCTCATCATAATCAATTCTTCCGATTGTGAATACCCTTTAGCAACAAGTCTTGCCTTATTCCGGTTATGACATTATTCTCATCTCTCTTGTTCTTGAATACCCACTTTGTGCCAATCACGTCTTGATGAGTTAGTGCGTCCACGGTTTTCAAACTTGATTCCTCTCAAACTGTTCCAGTTCTTCTTGCATGGCTAGAATCCAACTTGCGTCTTGTAGAGCTTCCTCTCATCGTAGTTGGTTCCTTCAAAGGCGAGATAACAACAATACATGGCACTTTCACCAATCGATGTCTAGTTTTGACTCTATCGGATGGGTCTCCGATAATGTCGGATCGGTTGGATGACTGGTAATCCAGATCCTTCTTTTCTGATTTGCGTCTATTTGGAGAACATCATCCACTTCTGATAGTATTTCATTACTAGTGATTGGGAGTGGTGCGAAATTATGATCCACTTGATAAGAACATGTCTCAGCTGATGTTGGACTCATCATGTGCTGATGTCTGTTCGTAGAAACTTCAGGAGTTCCCCCTGAACCAGATGGTTCGGGCTTGATCTTTATCTCAGTTTGTATCGGCTTCTTCATTGACAAGCCAGCGTACCTTTAGGTCCGATTGACTGGTGAATCAAAGAAGATCAAGTTTCGGGATATACACTGTTACGTGTTCAGATTCTTTCTCCTTGATACTTAACTGATCCATTTTCTGCGTATCAGGTAACGGTTGATCTGGTACGGCTTGTTCTGAGGCAGCTTTCTCTTGTTCAGAAGATGTCTCATCAAAGACCACATGGAGTGTTTCTTCCACAACTAGGGTTCGTTTGTTGTAAACCCTGAAAGCATTGCTGGATGAGGAATATCCTAAGAATATACCCTCATCTGACTTGGCCTCAAAAGTCTTCAACTGACTCTTCTCATTGTTGTGTATGAAACACTTGCACCCAAAAACATGGAAGTAAGAAACACGAGGTATTCTGCCCTTCCACAGTTCATAGGGTGTTTTGAAGTGAGCCTTTGTCAGAGAACATCTGTTCTGAGTGTGACATGCAGTATTGATGGCTTCTGCCCAGAAACGGCTTGGTGTCGCATGTTCAGATAACATAGTGCGAGCAACTTCCTTGAGTGTTCTGTTTCTCCATTCTGCTACTCCATTTTGTTGTGGTGTTCTTGCAGCTGACGTCTCATGTTGTATATCAAACTTAGTGCAAAAATCAGTAATAAAAGAGTTCAGAAATTATGTACTTTTATCTGATCTAATTTTTACTATGCTGACACCCTTTTCATTTTGTAGTTTCTTGAGCAGCTCGGGTATCTTTGTCGTTGTCTCATTCTTCTTGTATAAGAATACAACCCAGGTAAACTTGGAATAATCATCCACGATTACCAGAGTATATTTCCGTCCACTGAGACTGACTGGTGTAACTAGTCCAAATAGATCCATATGAAGCAGTTGCAGTACTCTACTGGATGCTGGTCCAGGTATTCCCTTGAATGAGGCTTTAACTTGTTTTCCCTTCTGACATGCGGCACATGTCTGATCTTTAGAGAATACCTCATTCGGAAGTCCCTCAACCAAAGACATCCTAGCTATCTTGTTAAGAGTCTTAAAGTTCAGATGACTCATTCTTTTGTGCCAGAGCCAACTGCTACTCTTGGAACTCTTAACAATTAAGCATGCATTTCTTGGGCAACTGTTCCAATCTGTTGTGTAGATCGTGCATTTCCTTGAACCAGTTAGCAAGATTTGTTGAGTAGCTCGATTCCTAATCGTACACTTATCACTCGAGAACTCAATGCTGAATCTGTTGTCGCAGAATTGTGATACTGATAGTAGATTGTGCTTTAATCCTTCGACATACGAGACTCCAGTTACTTGTACATCATCATTCTCTAAGGTTCTGAATCCTTTGGTAAAACCAAAGTTATCATCACCGAAGAGTACACGTGGGCCTTCTTGTTCTTTGTAAGAGCTAAGGAGATGTTTGCTTCCAGTCATGTTCCTTGAGCATCCACTATCGATGTACCAGATAGTTGCTTGTACACCTCATTTGTTGGCCAGTCCCACGCGAACCTGCAATCGAATCAGGCTTTAGGCACCCCTTTGGAATTGGGTCCTGAGGGGTTAGTGGTGGATTTAGGGATCCACACAAACAGAGCACTTCTATGGTAATCAGAAAGATTAGAAAGCTTGATTTGTCTCCCATACATATCAACATAATCATACGTCTCTTCATATGCTTTCTGATTAGTATGATTATTCGTGTGAGCCTTGGGTGAATCAGAAGACTTGGGATTTTTCTTTACGTTTTGTCTTCTTTTAACCCAGTGGGGCTCAGGTTCAGTAGCCCTAGATCTCTGGTTATAAGGGTAGGTACGACTGCTACCATTAAAAGATTCATATCTTTTTGGCATAGATGGTTTTTGCAGTTTACCTATAGCTTGCTTGTTATGCAGCTGACCTTCATTGGGTCTCAGATTAGATTTCCTTTTTACAGGTTGTCTCCTCTGATACCTAATCTGCTGATCAGGTTGAGGTCTCTTCAGAAGAACTGGGTTCTTCTGTTGATTCCTCGACTAATGCTTAATCAGTTGGGGTCCATTTATGTTCCCTTTCTGATTAGGCACTTGCCTTACTTGCTCAGCAGGTCTCTTTCCCTTATCAGATACATGTTTAGCTTTTTGTGTATCTTTCTCAGAGACTCGTTTGATTACACCCTTCTGAAGTGAACCAAACGGGGCTTTTGAGGATGTAGAAGGGTTCTAATACCCAATTCCCTTCTTGTTAGTCGGCGTTCGAAAATAGGTGTTCATATCTTGAATAGTTTTTGATAATTTTGTGAAAACCTCTATTTTCTTGCGCAAACTATCCTCAGTAGATTTTAGACTCTCATGTAGTCGGAATAGCTCATCAAATTTAGCTTGTAGAATTTTGAAATCATCAGCTTGATGTTTGTTGATTGCTAGTCGATCTTTGATCTGCTTCTCCGATCGAGAAGATTTAACTTTTCGTAACTTTAAGTTCTTGATTTACCTTCGACGGCGGTTCAAATTGATTTAAGTTAAATTTACTTTCTTGTGGCGTTCTCTTTAACAAAGTTGATTATTTCGATCCTTAGCTTATCATTTTCAAACTTCCACTATTGTATAAGTGTCTCTTGCGATCGAGAGATCATCAGCAATTGCTCGAGTAGAGTCAGAAGTCAATCTCTCCAAAGAAGTGTGTGCTAATAATAGCTGGTGTGGAAATTGAAAAAAGGAAGGTTTGGAGGTTACCTCAGATTGGTCTTCCTCCCTGGCCATCAGGCTGATTTCATCATCATCTGAAGAGAATATCAGATCTTCATGGTCGAAGAGATCATTTGCATTGCTTATCAGATAGAAATTTTCTAGAGATGAGTAGCCAGAATCCTCAGAAGGTAGATAGGAATCATCAATTCACGATGTGTCGCAAGAACCATGGCTTTTTCGTCTTTTGAAGCGTAGCTCTCTTTTGTTCGCTTCTCTTCTCTTTCTCTCGGGAGTCGTCAGGCGGTCGAGTTTGTAGTGACTGGTTTCTCCTGATTGAAGCATGATCCACGATCCACGGAACTTTCTCTGCCAGGTGAGTCACTTCGTCTGTAGGATCTGTCAGGTGACTTTCCTTTCTGATTGTAGTATGAACTCCTTCTGTCAGATCTGTTATCTCTTCTCTCATCGACCCGATCATCTCTTTTATCATCTCTGTGATCCCCCGGGTCATCGGATCTATTCCTTTCTAGTGATCATCGGTTGGCCTCCATTGTTCATACGTCTTGATAATCCTTGTAGAATCTGCGATACTTACCGAGTTGAATATTTGATCTTTCAAGTTTCCTGGTAAGTAAAGCGATCTGTTCAGCTTGGCTTATGATGTTTCCAATAGGTTCAGTGGACTTTGATCTGCTGCTGGTTGCTTTGAATGCAACTGATTTAGATGTGGAGGTTGAGGCTTGTTGAGCGTCTCGTCTTCATCTGCTTGCCCTCTTTCGATTAGATCGAACTCGTGGGCTTTAAGGCTTAGGAACAAGCTACTTGGCTTCATCTTGGCAATTTCTTGGCAATCCTTGATTACCGTGACTTTCATGTCCCACTTCTTGGTGAGAGATCTCAGTATCTTGTAATTGATGTCTTTGTCTGACATCTCTTTTCCAAGTTCTCGTAGCTTGTTTACTGACATGGTGATCCTCCCATCGAGCTCGTTGATGGTTTCATTTGGCAACATCTTTAGCTTCTCGAACTTCACCAGTTCAGCTTGTAATCGGCTGTCTTTGATCTGATCATTTCCTTCGCACATCTCAGCAAGAGTATCCCACATTTGTTTCGCTATTTTGAGATACTTTATCTTCTCTTTGGTGATTTTATCCATCGTCTTCATGATTATATGCCTGGCGATTGTATCTAGAGTATACAGCTTTCTTTCTTATGCATCCATCAGGGCTGGACTTTTTCGAACAAGGCTTCCAGGTGCATGATCTGGATCTCCTCCAACCGCTGGATCTCGTTCAATGACTTCCATCATTCTGCCGCTTATCGACCCTAGATGGTTGTACATGTATATTGTCCAATCTACATACTCATCAATTGAAAACTTAGGCAAATCATGATACATACCAGAGGTATTATCCATGCTGAATGTGATTTTGAAAACGAATGAATTTTGAAAACGGTTTTTCAAGATCTGTTCAAATGACCACAAAGATTCTTCCTCAAGAATCGATGATACTCAAAGCCAGTGGACTATAAAACCACTGCTCTGATATCACTTGTAGGTCCCGAATGGGTTTTGTGAGGGCAAAAGTCTAGAGGGGGGGTGAATAGACTTCTGAAAACTTTTCGTGCGGATCAGGTGTGATTAGCAGATTGCCTGATCAGAGTGCTTGTGAGTCAGTTTGGACTGATGTTCAACCTTACTGAGTGCCTGAGGGCAGATCAGTTTGATATCTGTCAGTTTAACTGAGAGTGCGGAAGCTTGTAAATACCCGTGTGAAAAACCAGTTTTATCAAATCAGATTCTCAAGTCAGTTTTCAACTGGCTGGCTAAGGTGTAAACCTGATCAGATCAGTTGCTTGGTGCAGACTGATGTTAACTTAGAATATGTATGAAATTTTAAGCTCAGTTGTGTGTAATAGTGTAAAGCAATAAAGAGCAAGTAAATGCACACAAGATTTTATAGTGGTTCAGACGAAACCCGTCTTACGTCCACTCTTCCCTTAACACAGGGGCACAAACTTAACCAACTTAACCAACTGGACTTAGTTTTATGTGTTAGTCCAACACCCAACAGATGTTTATCGAGTTCACACTCAACCGATCCCAGAAATCAGAAACTAAAATCCCTAGTCTGAAATCTTGCGGTAACAAACTTAACGTAACTTTGAGTTTGGGTAAAGGTTTGTTGTGGTTCCAACTGGAAATCTATCCTAGTGTTTAGGTAGCCAAATGCTAGAGGATAGGATTTCTTGCTAAGAACAATGGGATGAACACTTAAGAATAATCTTCAAATTCGTGTTCTTCGAGAGAAATTTCGCTATAGTTTTTGCTTCTTTTTCACCGCTTTCGATCCGATATGTTCTCGTGATCTTCAACTTTGAAGAGCAATCCCATTTTATAGACCACTTAAATCAAAGAGCCGTTGGAGAGCAATTTGAATTTCAGTCAGATAGGTAGGTTGTAGGATATGATTGTGACGTGCTCCGAATATCGGCGTGGCCGTAGGCATGATTAGCATCGTTTATGTCCGCAGCGTCGAATCCCGCATTGTCAGCTCTTTTTGTGCACGTGTCGCTTTCTCCTTGGCTTAGCGAGGCGGCACTTCAGTAATTTGTCTATTTGATGATTGATATTCCTTTTGTAGAATATTCGCCTTTGTCCGTGTACCATTTTGGTTGACGCTTGGTCTTGAAGTGATTTGATCGGATAACCGATCATCTACCTTATAGAGTCTTCGATGCAGATTGTCTTAAGACAATTTGCAAACTCTACCGATGTAGGTCTTCGTGTCTTCCGTAGTCTTCCGATCTTGGTGACTCGAGCCTCAATGTCTTGATCATCTTGTTTTTTTCTTCGAAGTCTTGAGTTTATCCGAGTCTTGAGTTCATCTGAGTCTTCAGGTTCATCTGAGTCTTCAGGTTTAACTGAGTCTTCAGATTTATCTGAGTCTTTAGTGTTTTCTGTCTTCACCTGATCTTCTGACTTCTTGTCTTCTGATTTGTTCTTAGCCTTCTGATCATCTGACCTTATCTGGGTCATCTGATACTTCGACCTGACCTATACATATTGAGTTCCCCCTCAATATGTGACCTATCTTTACATCACTATCTATACATTTCAATTTGGGGTCATCTTAATTTGATTCTAAGTCATCGATCACCTAATGTGTCCGATTTGGTCCTATTACTTTGTTTTGGAACTTCCATCAAAACTTAAATACAAATTTCCCAACACTATCCTATCTTCTATGTAGCCTAAGACTGGAGGATAAGTATTCTATGCTAAGAACAATGGGATGAACACTTAAGAATAAATCTTGAGTTTGTGTTCTTCGTGCAAAAATATATTTGTGCTTCTTCGTGCAAAAATATATTTGTGCTTGAGCTTGATGATAATTTATGTAACCTTACTATGAAGGTTTGATCCCATATTTATAGGCACAAAATCGAACTAGCCGTTGGAGGGTAATTCGAATTTTGGTCTATTTTAGGTAGGACTGCAGGCGGATTTGACGTGCTTCGGGGGCGGCATGGCCGAAAGCATGCAAGCTTGTCCTTTCTAGCCGTTTGACACTGAACCACTTTTCTGTAGACTGTCAGTACTCCGTGCGTGCATTGTCGACTCCTCATTGGCTATCAAGTACGATTCGCAGTACTTGAATAAGCAACAAGGTTGACATTCTTCTTGTCTGAACACTTTCCTCGTACTAGGTAACAATGAAGTAGTTACCTGATGGAGCTGACACAGACCAGATCGAACACTAATCTGTCTTCCTGATTTAGGTCTTCTGCTCGTAAGTTGTCTTAGCACAACTTACTGACCTTTTCTTGCTATCATCTGATGTAGGTCTTCTGCATGGTCTTTTGTCTTGAACTCTTCTGCTTATCTGATTCTCGGCTTATCTGCTTCAATCACCATATCTTCAGCATATCTGATCTTCGAGTAAACTGATCTACTGATCTTCAAGACTTAACCTATACATATTGAGTTCCCCCTCAATATGTGACCTATCTGTTACTTCAGTTGTCTATACATTTCAGCTGGTCATCCTATCTGCTATCTAGATCATCAGTCAGCTAACAAGTCTGACTAGTCCTATTACGTTATCTTGTTGGAACTTCCATCGAAACTACAAATTTCCCAACAATAATTAATGGGGCTTACCTTATATAATGAATTTTGAGTGTATGATATATGTAATTTATTTTATTAAAATATGTAATAACATATGTAATATATTTATGCAAAAAAAGTGCTATTTATTTTTAATGACACAAGTTGCATGTTTTAGTGTATATATGTTGAATCTTTCAATAAAACTAGTAGCATGTTTAAAGATGTACTTGAATTGCATAATGTACTCTTAAATATTTCACCGAAACTAATTTTATTCGAGTTGAGTCGAATAGGTGTTGTTCCAACTTGTTTGAAATGTTATTGAGCTTTGTACATCATGCTTGAGCTTGTTTAATAACTAAGGGACTTTGCAAAAATTATACTCTTAAAGAATTTATTTAATTAGTGAATATGGCAAAATTATTTTTTAGCAGAAGTTGATAAAGTTTTTTAAAAAAATTAAAAAGAAGTTGATACCAAAAAAAATTAATATTACAAAAATGGCTTATAAGCTACCAAAAGCACATGCTTATAGATTTTGAGAGCTCGTTTAATATAATAAAAGGGAAATAAAACACTTCAAATTACTTCTGCACACAATTTTATGTGATTATAATCACTTATAATTTTCTAAAACACCCCCTTAATTGAGTTGAGCTCGAGTGAGCTTTAATCAAGCTGAGCACTAGTCGAGCTCGAGTAATTTCATATATTTACACTTAATTATTTTATCTTACTTATTGAGCTCGAGTTGAGCTTTAAAAGTGTATTATAAGGTGGTGAACGTTAAATGGTGATCATATAATTTTATTTTTATTTTTTTTACGAGCGGTGGCCATGTAGTTTACTTCTTCAGACTTTAACAATAATCACTTCCAAAATAGTTTCAAACTTTTAAAATAAGGAAAAAAATCTAAATTGTGAAGCTATTAGTTTACATAAAGTACAATATACAGTGAAAGATATTAGTTCATAAGAATTATAGTATTAGTTCATATGAATTACCGTAGTAGTTCATCTAAAATTATTTAAGCACATTTTAGGCCCATTTTCAAGCAAGATTTCAGCCACAGACTAAAAATCAGAGGTGGTATTTGTCTCAATCAGGGCCGTGCTTTCCATGAGTCGAACAAGTCGTTCGACTTAGGCCCAAAAATATGAGACGGGGTACAAACAAACACATATCAAAACCCATGCACCCTTCCAAAGTGTTAAAACGTCAATGCCCGATTTATTTTCCATCCCACGCAAGTGTGCCTCATATATATTTTATATTTTAAGGATCTTTGTCTTTGGCTGAGGGCTTTGGGAGTAGGAAAACTGAATGAAATGAAAAATGTGTATTTTACTATTTTATAATACTTTAATTATATGCTACAAATTACAATGATCTAATTTTTCTATATTATGGATGGAATAACTATAATTCATTCGGTCTCATTTTTAATGCACTCCTTTAAAAAAAGAGTGGGTCTCTTATGCACCCAAGTGTACCGTGCACTCATGTAAATGGATAGCCCGTTTAAAAAAAGGGTCAACTCTAATTAAAACTCGGTAATTTCGCGAACATCTTGTAATTTTTAACTATCGTGGTTTCAGATGAATATACTCTATATATTTCAATTAATTATATTTTATCTTATACTTTATCATATAGAATTACTAAGTGCCTCAGAATGATATGAAAATATATCATGAAGAGGATCAGTAATCAAGAAAATAAAAAAATTAGAATATATTCACTAATAATTATAGGACCAATACGAAAATGAAATCCAAAGAAGGATTCAAGGATCCATGATGATTATTGAAACAACACAAAGCAAAGTAGAGTCGTGCATTAATTAATCATACATACATGATCATCATTTAAATGAGAGTATTATAGCAAAGCTAAGAATTAAGTGATGATAATCATCTTTAATTAATATACATATCAAAACCATCGACGAGCAAGGTGTGCTAATATACAAGATCCATGCAGAAATATGGCACATTCCTCTCATCAGTTAAAGGAAATATAGACCCAATATTGTGCAAGTCCTGAAACACACAATAATCTTCTGAAGACATTCAGAGCAATTCGCAAAGCTAAGTCCAAACTCATTAAATAAAACACTACAAAAAATTTGCTAACAAAAACAGGGCAAGTCTGTTTTACAAGATTTAGTCGCATTTTATCAGGAAGTTCTTATATCTCATGAGCTGAATCAGGAAGCATGAGATGCAGCATTGGCGTACGCATTTTAGTGCTACATTCACTGCAAAACAATATGCAAGATTCAGTGGACCATCATCTTTTGAGCAGATTCTGTGGATAATATGGAAGAAAGAAAATCCCCGTTGGAGAGACGATCTGAGACAGGCAGGATCAGGTATCTGGCAACAAACCAAAAATCATTCTCAAGTATTCCCAAGTCCTTGCTCAACAACCTTGGTGGAAGGTTCTCCAATGAACAATTATAAAACAAAGAAAAATTAAATAATTTGTTGCACCACTTCTGTGGATTTTTAATATTTTCAGCACGTGGAATTGTGTTGGGGATGAAAAATTCATCCCCTATTTATAATAGAGAGGGGTCTAAAATTTTAGGCCAATTTAGGGTTGGGAAAGATCTTTTCTTAATCTCCAGGAAATCTTGAATATATCTCATATATTCTTCTTTCCGTGTGTATTTTTTCACAAAAATCTCACTCTTATTTACCCAATTATTTCGAAAATAATAAGGAGATTTTACAACATTGGATCTTTCTTGAATTTATGAGATATTCTTGTATTCCAAGATACAAATCTTTTTCCATAAAATCTTTCCAAGAAAATCAAGAAAATATTTACATCCTTTTTATTTCTCTAATTTTCGAAAAATTACAATTAAAGAAACCAAGTGGGGGATTTCTTGAATTTATGGGATAATCTTGTATTCCAAGAATACTTATCTTCTTTCCATAAAATATTTTCAAGAAAATTCTTCTCCTTATTTTTCTTTAATAATTTCGAAATTTAAGGAAAAATATGCAACAAAAAGTTTAATTTATTTTAAACACCTTTTATCTAATGGACTTTAATTGGGCTACTTGAGGGGCATTTAAGAGAATTAAGATGTACCTTCCAATGGGCTTCTGAATTCCAATATTGAGCCACAATATTATTCAGCCCATTAATATTAATTATATAATTAATATTGCACTATCCATCTCAACCCATATTACGGTAATATGGCTCCCGGTTATTATTTTCCGTGTTTAAGATTATTTTATCTATTAATTAATTAAGTCACTGAAAAGCTTTATATTAATTAATATTTTTATCCTTGGAGTAAGGACAGCTCAACATTATTATCCATATCGGAAACTTAATTCCACTTGCAAGATTTGGTATGATAAAGGTTCTGAGCCCACCAAGGGGACTAATCATGCAAGACTCTTCAAGCACACGATTCTCTGTATTAATTTAGCAACTGTCATGTAATTAATATTATTGCCCAAGAGATAAAGTATTGAAGTCGCAGTGATTCTCTTCCCATTTATAAGTCAAAGCAACAATTACCAATCACACACAGCCCTTATTAAGTGACAGAGATTAAGAAATCAACAACCACTGAGGTCTAACTCTTCATCCCATAAGTTAGTGCGAATGAGTTTATCTTCTGTGTAGGTCCGCTTCAGCGCATCAAATGCACTAGTGTAAACTCTTGGTCAAGACAAACTAATTTGAGCCTTACACATCAACTTCTATCAATAGATTATTCGGATCTATCTAAGTTGTGAAACACACACTTGTTTACAAGGGTCTGTTAACGTGATCTTATGTGATATGATATCACCACGTTAACTACAATGTAACATGTGTTATTCTATGAACGGTTTGCAATAATTATATATAACATTCAATCATATTTAAAGCAACGGTGATAAATAATTTATTTCAGTAAATAAGTGTTTAATACATATGTTATACAAAGTAAAAACATACTTTCACGTATAACCCCAACACAAACACCACCAAACCACATAGCCCCTATCTTCAAAATTAAGGTGGCTTCATAGAGTTGAGTCTCGTAAACTCGCGAGTGGCCGCAATATGCATTGCAGCGGACGTTGGGATTAATCTTTCGTGACCAAATTCAGATTAGCATGCATATTCAAGGCCCGTCTCATCGGGCTATCTTCTGGACGGGCACACAAAGCTATTAGCCTCATTTTGGAATGTGCTGAAGATGCAACATTCTGAACTATCGGGGTGAGAGGCTCCACCACTGAATCCTGCAGAAATTGCTCAAAATTCTCAAATGAGAGTCTCCTCTCCTTCTCCCTGTCACTAACCGGGGAAGGGCTGCCCATCAAAGCCGACGTCCCGATAACCTGTGCGTCTGGATACTCTTTATTACATATGTGCGCAATTCCATGTTCATCCACTTCCATCAAATTAGGCATACTAAGCCCATCATCAATATTGTGATCGTCTGTGCCCTGCTCTACCAAAGCTTTGGAGAAATGGCACCCCCCTTACGTCAACACTAAGAACACCATCACTATTCATCGCATTCAGATTCGAATGATTTAAGGCCAGGTCTGGATTCTTAGAAACCCTATTGTCCGCTTTAGTGACCCAAACCTTCTCCTCACTCTTTCTCATAGGGGAATGCCCTCCCCTCATCCTATGTGTACAATTCTCCAAACCATGACCAACTATACAACAATGATTACAGAAATCCGGAGCATTTTCAACAACTAAAGAATGTACAAGTACTATGATTTCTCCTCTTAACAAGAATTTTATCCCTAACCTCATTTTTTAAATCAATTTCAACTAAAACCCTTGCAAACTGACCATATTCCCCATTCAACGTATTGTCATCAATACGTAACGGCGTCCCTAAAGAATTGGCCAAAGCCCATATCAACACAGAGTCCCAATACTCAAAAGGCAATTCATAAAATCGAATCCATACATGTGTCTTTGAAGAACTCAGGTTATAGGGATTGAAATCAGGGCACCAATTTGATAGCCGAAACGATCCTGAATGAATCCCCCAAGTAATCTTGTTGAATATTCTCTGTTGTTCAATAGATTCAGGCGATGTAAACATTAAAATATCCTCTTCCAAGTGGAGTGAGACGCCAATCGTGTGAGAGGCCTTTATCCTTCAGATCTTTAAGTGAAAACTTACGACTCTCAAAAGAAACCCTCCCAATGAAAGAATCTTTGAAAGTTTCCAATCGGCGCTGATAAACATCTTCGGGGATGGTAACAGAGCAGAATTCACCTTCGTTGGCCGGAATCGGAAAAGAAACTAGCGGATCTTGTTTCGAGTATAGGCTATAAACGGATTTGTTGTAGCACCGGCGAAAGAAATCTTCTCGCCAGAAGTAGTGGTGGAATCAGTAAAGATGACCTCCTTCTGAAGATTACAAATCAGATTTCGATCGTCGAGCTTCATCCCAAAAGGCAGCTCCGTAACTGTGCTCGAGACGCCAAAAACCGCTTCGGCTCTACCTTCTCTGAGAAATTCCTAATCACAAATTCAATTAGGCCTGGGTTATCTGAGCACAAGCTGATAAAATGTATGTCTTCAAAGATGGGCGCCGACGGCGCAGTCGGTGAAGAATCCATGGCGGTTGCGTGGAAACGAAATAGAAAGGGGAAAAATGAACGGGAAATGTTAGAGAGAGGAGAGTGTTTATCTCTCTACATTGTGAAAACCCTCCCAAATATTCATTAGGCTACAACAATATAGTCTTTTAAATTTTATTCCAAATTTAATTGAAATGGTCTTATAATGTAATTTGGGTGTCTCAAACCCAGGACCTTTCGGCCTAGGTAGTGGGGCTCCAACCACTTGAGTTATACCACTTTTACTAAAATTTGGACCATTTCTCGATTTATGTGTGTCATCCTTGCGCAGGGGCCATGCTAATATTCTCTGTATCGTTCCAATTTTATCGGATATCCCCGAAGGGGCAAACAAGTTGTTTAGGGTCGAAAAATTTGGACCATTTCTCAATTTATGCGTGTCATCCTTGCGCAGAGACCATGCTAATCTTCTCTGTATCGTTCCAATTTTAAATGGTGTAGCTGAAAGAAGGAATAAACATTGTCAGATATGACATGATCCATTATAGGACAATTACTTTTAACTACTACCTACGTCCCCCAAAAGTATGCTCAGAGGATTAAAATATATTTTACGAAAATGTAGATTAAGTATATTTATAAATAACATAATTGAATGTGAATAAAGTATAATGATAACTTGAGTAATTAAGTGATTGTTGGACTATGAACATAAAAAAAATTGTGTCAATAGACGTACTTAATTTACCTTTCCGTAAAACCTGTTTCAGCCCTCTGAGCATACTTTTGGGGGACTGAGGGAGTATCTTTTTTGGAAAGATGAGTTATTTATGATTGTCTGCATATTGAATAAAGTTATTCATAGTTGATTAAGTCAACTTCATCTTAACTCCAGAAAGTTGAAGACTTGATTTTTTGTTAATCTTGGTATCTGTAGACCAACAAGGGTCTAAAGGATTTAGAAATGTATCTTCTAAGATATTATGCTAAATCCAATGGATACAAATTGATCGAAGATCGAGAAGTTCAGAGTAAGACATGAGATAAAATTACATAATGTCAATTTTTCTTAAAAAGATTTCCTAGTAGGAGAGGTATTCGAAATACTATACCATTTTCAGATTGAAATAATCACTTTCTATCAGATCCAAGCGGGAGTGATTTACTTAATGTTGTGATATTTGATAAAAGTTTACTCATTAAGATTAGATGGATCTTCATGAGAGTAATTATTTATGTCACAAAGTTTCAATCTTGAAAAATACTCTAGGAAACATGTGTCTGGGAGACACCATGATATTGAGGGACACCTTCTTTATATTTTCAGAAATTAGACCAGTCTTTAGTGAATGAGGAAGAACCTACAGACGATCGAGAGGTTCTATATCGTTATGAAAGAGACTAATGGAACAAAGCAATGATAGATAATATAAAGTCAATAAGGTCAAATCAAGTTTTTTTTTTTTTGAAACTTGTAGATCCTTTAAAAATGTTCAGTTAGTAGAGAAAGATTATACTCAGAAAGGGGTATTTAAACTTTTTTCATCTGTTGTGAGATTTACCTCGATTTGTTCATTTTTTGGCTATAGTATCAAGTATAGGTTTAGAATTACATAAAAATGGACGTTACTGTTTTTCTCAATGGAGAATTCAAATAAAAGGATAATGTTTGTAAATTGAAGAAGTTGGTTTACAAACTTAAACAAATCTTCAAAGCAGTGGCACTTATGTTGATACATTGTTAGACGGGTAGACAATATTGAGAATCTTTTGGTGAAAGCTTCATAAAGATCGTTCAAAGAAGTTACTTGGATAGTCTTAGCAGACTTATGTAGTAAGACTTCTAAAACGGTTCAAATGAATGTATAAAAGCATGTTGATTCTCATGTTATAAAAATACGAGTCATTGAACTATGATGAATGTCCAAAAGACTTTAAGATAAAATGTCAAATGTACCATAAATAAATTCAATTGAATGTCTGATGTATGTTATGTTGTGCGTGTTAGTGTTAGTGTCCTAGAGACAATCTATTGTAAGGACATAATACTCGATGATATTCAGTTTGATTTAATATTATAGTTCACTTAATATTAATGTATGTCAATACACTTGTTTGAATATTATGTTTGATTGTTTGCATTTATTCATACATGTGTTCCCATGAGTCATTGTTGTCATTGAGGTTGTGAGAACTCAGATGACTTAAGCATGATTCTCAAATAGCCCCGATCAAGGATCATCAAGAATGGAATATTGATGATGTAATGGAGATTGGTGTGCGATCTGCATCATACTCTTAGAGAGTGTAGTAAGATCTCACTTACTACGAGATACTAGGTATCTCATGATGGATGCACAAATACCTTAGAGGGTATTGGTATACCCATCCGAGAAACTGTTTGATGTATTTCCACTATATGTGTCTAGGGTGTCTCGGTTAGTGGTAGCGATGCGATACTCCTTTGACTTGAGGTCAATACGCACGACATGTGTGGAGTGATGAACTTTGACCATGACCAACGCTTACACCCGAATATGGGTAGATACGGCTTGAATTGGGTTCATCACGAAGTGCATGTGCGTGGTAGTTGAGCCAAGAATAGAATTCATTCCTCAATGTGGATTTAGAGAGAATACTCATCTTTTCATCATAATTGGATCAAAGTCATCGGCCGATGCACATCAATTTAGACTTTGTGGCTAAGTGTGACATACATGATCAATTAGTGATTAGAGATAATATGATTAAGTTATTTGAATAGACACTTCATCATGTTCAAGACTTAATCGAGTATTCGCGAATGAAAGGAGGAAATCGTAATAGCCCATGTTTCAGTTACAGGTAGTTGCACATTTTCTCGCAACGTACCTCATATATTGAGAATATCTGATTTATTGTCTAGTGTTCAATTAAGATCGTTAGTTTGACTAATCGCTCGATATATGAGGGTCTATGTGTCACACAACAAGTAACGGTTGTTTACTGATTATAGTTGGTTGATTAAATATTATATTGGATATTAATATTTAATTTATGGAGAATATAATAATAATTATATTAAGAATTAATTATTATTACTATTTAATTAAATTAGATTTAATTAAATAGAATTCCCAATAATAATATATGGAATATTATTATTATAGGATTTAATATATATGGAATCAAATCCGTAGGGATTTGATATACATGGAATTAAATCCGTGGAGATTTTATATGTGGAAAATAAATCTAACAGATTTATTTTATTAGAATTTTTCCTAATAAAGGTTAGCTTAAGATTTAAATTGGTCTCTCTTATATATATGAGCTCTTGGGAATTCATATTACGTGAGTTCATATTTTCTCCATAAAATCTCTAAGTTAGAATTTTCCTAGCAAATTCATCTCGGGGATTCAACGCTGGCAGATCTGTGCAAATTAGTAAACGACTATTACGTGGATACCATAGTTGAGGAATCCGTGTACGAATTGCTGTAAGAATTCTATTTACGTTTACTCATATTTAATTATGCAATTAATTATTCATTGTTGGTGAACTGTTTATTTCCGCTGTGCATGTATTACGTGTTTACGTGCCTCTAAATTCCAACAGTGCGTACATCGAGACATTTGTTAAGTTGTTGGTTTGGTTAGCAGATATCAGTTAATCCGGAAAAAGACACTAAATGATAGTGTGTGGGATTTTTGAGATATCTGAAGGGTACTTGAGATTATTATCTCAAGGAGATAATCTAAACTTAGAAAGTATACAGACAATAACTGGAATTATGATTTAGATGCAAGTAAATCAAATTCTAATTATATCTCTCCTGGTATAATATGAAATAAGTCTATATAGCACTGACCACTATTAAAGCTAAACTTGTGGCATGTGCATCTGCAGTCAAAATGAATATTTTTGGTTAAGAATTTTCATTAAAATTTTGGAATTAGTAAGCACTCAATTGAGATCTATAAAGATATGTTGAGAATTAAACGCTCTAGTGGGAGTTGTAATGATTCATTGACGTATGTGACATTCCAGTAAGAGTTATATCAATTCACTATAGAATCAAACACTTCAGTGGGAGTTGTAGTAATTCATTGTGGATCGAAATGCTACAGTAGAGGTATATCGATTCACTTTGGAATCAAGCACTTCAGTGGGATTTGTAGCAATTAATTATGGATATTTATACTTCAGTGGGAGTTATAATGATTGATTGTGAAATCAAACACCCAAGTGGGGGCTGTATGATTCATCACAGTAATCAAAACAACCAAAGCTTACACTAAAGATTCCAAGTATCATGAAAAGTTTTGACTTTGTAAAGACTTTACAAAGAAGAAATAGTGATTCTTGAATAAATTACTACTGACTTGATGTTGACATATTTATTGTCAAACCTAATTACAGAAGATGTGTAAGACATCTTAAGAACTTGAGTTTGTATGGATTTTAATGAACTACAAAGTAGTTGTTAATGTTACTAGACATTTATGTAATGTGAACTATATGAAATGTTCATACAATAATATGTCGACAAGTTGATTAGCTCTCTCATACGACCAATCGCCTCTAACATCGAGGTATGCGCAGAGATGAGATTATATTATAGATAATCGCAATAGATTTTACCACGAATCTATTTGACTTGTTACAAAGCTAAATCAATGGATTCCTGGACAATAGAAGGAGGAAATCCAAGTTAAGTGTCGAAGATATACTTGAACTGTGATTTACACGATGTAAAATAAATAATGACATACACTTACATCCTGGGAAGTTAAAACATCGTGACATGTGTTTTCATACCACATGTGCTAAGTTGACCACAAGGAAATGAGAAAGATATCCATATTTTCTCATTGTATGAGGCCTTGAGGTTTAAATAAGTCTCTTAGAAGTACCCTTAAGACTTTCTACTAAATTTCTAATTCTCCACTTTAGTGTTGCTACTTTAGCATGCTACCAATAGCTATGATTAATGCAACAATGCGGCACATGTTTAGGAAATCAGCTATAGTGGGAGTATGTAGATAGTATGTGTGAAAAGAAGAACATCTTTATTAACACGTTCTGTTGTGTTCATTGACCGATCAATCGAGTTGAGAACTTGATTATGAACACATAGATTTTATAAAAAATTGAATATGCTCTAATAGTTTCAAGGGATTGAAAGAGATATGTCAACTTGTGTTAAAAGAGATATGTCAACTTGTGTTAACTGAAAGAGTTCTGGGGTATAATGAGTTTTGAATTCTTCATATAAAACTGGTTGAGTTGCTATATATCCTTAACAAGTGTATAGCGTGAAAAAACTCATCTTTTCAAGGGTCACACGATTTATTTGCCTGTATGAAAAGATATTATGTGATGGTGGAAAGATGTGAAGTAAATGAGTGTAAGACTTAAACTTCATATGTGAGTGGGAGATGTAAATAAATAATTAATATTATTTATTTATATTTTATATATATATTAAATATATATCCACATATAAAGTGGATAAGGGAGAAAGAGGTTAATAAGATAACCTCTATGTGAAAATACGGGACGATTTTTTTTTTCTGAGAGACGATTCATTCTGATTGGAAGAGGATGAAAATGAATATGATCTTTCTTCTAGAAACACTCCCAACCTTATACGTGAAAATGTGAAGAAACTCACATGGTGATTTCTTCATAACACATCACTAAATACAATCAAATGACTCTTATATTGTGAATAATTGAAGCAATCCGTGATCAATTCGTGTGATTGTGTTTCGGACACTAAGATCCAGTAGTACGTAGAATTCAACCGATTATATTTTCTTTCCGTTGCAATTCTGGAATAGAGGTTAGTGATTTTCTAACCATCGTGTTCCAACAATATGGGTCAAAATATAAGACAAAATCTTGTGTAAATCTAAATTCACAATAAACTCTATTTCTTTTTTATATAAATACTATTATTATTATATTTAAGCAAATATAACAATTTTTGCATAACATTAATAAATTAATAAAATTTATATAAATTCGAGCTTAGAACACAAATGAGTTTACACATACCAAAAAAGGTCCATTTTACCGGAAATTATTAAAGGGTAATTCCACTTTTTTTGGGTTAAAAAGGAGTGATTTTGCAAAATTTCCTTCAACTATATATATCTAGGCGTGGCCTATTTCTCACCAGTCACAAAGAACTCAATAAAATCCATAGCCTTCGCCCAGCTAATCAAACACACAAATTGGTGCAACTTATGAGCAATATTCATTGATGTAGCGTAATTCATGATTTTAATCACCCAGATTGTTGAGAAATTGAGAGAGGAATAATTGTAGATGGAATTCAAAAACAAGAAAAGTGATTTTATAGAAGCAAACCCATGAAACCCATATCAACCACTCCCTCACACACAGCCCTGCCATTGACATACAATAGCTACACTTATTCTTCGACGATTGTTGTGGCTAAGAAGAGTAAGACTCCCCAAACGCCTTCTCCAAAGGTATTTATGATTTATATACTCTCCTTGTTTCCTTGAGAAGTAATTTTTAAATTCTGTAGTGATTTGCTTGATTCTGTTCGAGTATTTGAATTGGTTGTTTGTATAGGTATAACAAGACAAATTGTTATGTTTCGATTATCTTACCCACTAATCCTGCATTTTTAACTCGGACTAATCGGTGAACTGATTGTCTCCTGTGACAATTTTTGGGATTGGAGAAGGAGGTGAGTGAATTTTGATCGCCGCTAGTATTACTTGTTTTACTAAACGGTATTAGTTGGTTGATATTAGATGTTTTAACTGAATAGTATTAGTTCTTTTCATTGAATGGTATTAGTTGTGCACGTGCACAATGTTACTCATTACTTATAAAATGAGGTGATTGTATGTGTAAAGCTTGCTTAAATTCATGGGTTATACTTATACCATTCTCTCATGTGAATAAATTTTGTTTTTGATGACCGAAGGTTCTGTTTGATAGGGTTCAGAGCCTCCACCTCCAAGAATTACAACAAACTTGAAGCAGAATTTGCAGTTCTTAAAATTATGGAAGGTTACCTTTTAGCTGATTTTCTCAGACTTTTGGGGTTGAGATTTCTCCGATAATCTTAGTTATTAACTGTTTCTATAAGTACATTATAGGATTTTCAAAAGCGAAAATCAACCACACCGAAGCCTAGTACTAGTTACCGCAGAAAGCGAGTAGAGAAGGATGAATTGCCAGAAGACACAGACCTGTATCGGGATCCTACATTGACCCTATACTAGTTATGCTTCTCACCTCTATATTTGATTAACACTATGAATTTCAGTTTGTCTTCTTTAAAATAACGTTGTTTATGAACTAAATTTTATTAACAGTACAAACCAGGGTATAGAGACTGCGGTACCAGTCTTGCTCGTTGATGGTTATAATGTATGTGGCTATTGGGCGAAGTTAAAGAAGCATTTTATGAATGGAAGACTTGACATTGCTCGTCAAAAGCTTGTTGATGAACTGGTGACATTTAGTATGCTAAGAGGTTGGTGCTTTAAAATTTAAATAATGCTTTAAATAGATTATATTCTGACTATGATACACACATTAGATATATATATACTATGTTAGCTAATATATGGTTATGCTATTATTGCATTTTGATGACTTGGTTTGCCAAAAATTTAGAATTTACCCAGATATATTTTCTTATTCTTATCTTCGGATTCAGAATTGACTTTTTCCTTCTCCAAACATTGTGTCTACTTTTTCCACTCAAGTAAGAGGTTGAAAATCCTACTTAGTCCATGTACAGAAATTGATCAACACTTGGGTGCACCAGTTGCAACGTGCAATTAGTACACAACTAATATTGTTCAGTGAAAACAGCTAATACTGATAAACTGATCCTTATTGGTAAAACAACTAATACTATTTAAAAATGCACTTAACTTGCACGGTGTAACTGGTGCATAGAAGTATTTTCCATAGATTATTTGGACGTATAGAAGGCCATTATGTAGCATGCTCAAATTCAAACTGCATTTGGAAAGCATTTGCACTAGTTAGAAATCTCGGTGGCAGAGTTGATAATTATGTAAAATAAAAGGAAATATTTTTCTCGTGATTCTGAGCAAGTTTTATGCTTCTGAAACTAAATTGATAAGGCTGGTCAATGGAAATCCTATTTCAATTCTTCTTGTCATAAAATTCCTTTTAAATATGAGTTTTCCCAAAGTAACTACCAATTTTTTTTTTAAGTCCAGTAACATGCTTAATTAACCAATCTTTAAAATTATTGAGTTAATTTGAACCCTTCAAGTTCTTACATAGCCTATGGAAGTTCTGAACTTACTTTCACCATTCTATTTTACAGGTTCAATTTAAGATTTCTATTATCAATTAATTCTTTCGATACTTCAACCTGATGCATTCACAACAAACAAATATGTTAAATCAAATCAAAGGTGATAATATTAACATACAAAGGGGAAATCACAACATGATCCCAGCCGTGGAGGCGAAAGAACTTTCCACGCATTTTCCTAATACAAGTAATAATTATGATATGAAGCATGCACAAAAATAAAAATAAAAATATATAAAAATAGATAAAATTCTTATTTACGTAAAATGCCAGAAGATCTTTCACTGTTTTCCTAAAAAGGCCCTAGGTGGTTTCCATGGCAGTAAAGAGCTTGGAATTTATGAATTATGGGATTCATGATTGCATTTGATGTATTTGGACAAGTTATGTTGATGCTAATGATGAAAAACTCTACCAATCTTTTGTGGTGGTTTATTTGCATATAGAGTATTTTATAAACATAAGAGTATCATCTCAAATTAGGCTCTATTATTTTCTACTACTTATCTCGTCTACTATTTCATCTACAGAAGTGAAAGTGGTGGTTGTATTTGATGCTATGATGTCTGGCCAGCCAACACATAAAGAAACTTTTGCTGGGTACACTTTTGTGAACCTGAATTATCGGCGATGCCAAATTTTCTTGGAATTTTATTTTGCTGGTACTATTGAATCAGAAAACTGCTTGTTTATTGATGTTTGCAATAGTATTTTCTTATTTGAATGGCTGGTCTTTGTTTATACTAACTATAAGATAATTGAGGTAATTTTACTGAAAAAGAAAAGCAAAAGATACAAGGGCCCCAAAGCGACCTGAATAACCAAAACCCACTCCACTATACAAAGTGTATTTAATTCACACATTTTCATGAAAATTATATAAAAATTTAGGGTCTACAAACTTATCTTTTTGTAATCACTTTAAGATGATGATTAGTCCAATGAAATTATAGCATGTAACATGTATTTTCCAAGTTTACATTTTGGTGGCTCGCCGAAAGCTAGATTTCATGTACTCCAAATATTATCTTTATCCTCAAAATGAACATGACACCTGCTTTTCTATCTATGATTGCTTGTAGTACTCTACTTCTGATTTCTCCATGCAAGTGTAATTTATCTCATGATGGATCAATCATGTTTTGCTTAGGTTGTGTTTGTGTTAAAGGATTTGAAAGTTGAAGAAGTTAGAATTTTGAGTCCACCCAAATCTCTCAAATCAAAATGGGAGTGAGAGGTTTTGAATATATTAAAGAATAAATCAATCAAACAACCACCAATTCATTTGCTATTCTGATTTTTAAATTCATTTTAAATCCTTCCTTCCAAGTGCTCCCTATTGTTTTGTTAATATCAACTTTATGGTTTGCAGCATCGATGTAGTATTCTCAGCTGACACTTGTGCTGATGCATGGATTGAGAAAGAGGTGAGAAAAAGAATTGAAATTTCATACTCAACTTAGAGAATTTGATTTAATGATCAAGTAAATTAATTCATCCATGATGCCAATCATAAGTGTTATCTCCTCACTGACATTTGAGCAATGACTCGGGAGGAATTCTCCCAATTTACTAAAACTTGTTTTTTGGTGTCTTAAATATATTTTAAAATTGTTTTTCCATTAAATGTTTCCCTTTTTATCTATAATTAGGTTGTAGCTTTAAGGGGGGATGGCTGTCCAAAAGTATGGGTTGCGACATCCGATCATTGTCAACAGCATGCAGCTTATGGAGCAGTATGTAACCCATTACTTTGTTAGTATGAGTTCATGATGAGATAACATACATTCTTAAGTCTTTCATTCTTGTATCAATTTCCTCAATTGTTGGATATATCTATACGGTTCTTAAGTTGCTTCATTTTCTTGACTTAATTGTGTTTGAGCTCTTCAATCCTATTTAAAGTCAACCATGTGTGAGCAATAACCAAAACTTGTTCCGGTTTCACCTAAATCCATGTTTGTTTTCTGAACGTGGCTCTCGACTTAGTTATGATTCTTGCTGGTGTCGCTCGGAATGAGGCCAATAATCGCATTCTTCCATTTCTCAAATTTAGATGCTGAATTGGTAATGTCCATCCTTGCTTTTATTGGTGATTAATAAAGCTGGTACTAACCTTTATACTGGTTCCATCACATGGCACATGAATGTTGATTTATCTCAGTTTGGCAACAGCAAATTGTAGACCATTCCAATTATTACTTTTTATTTTTCTTTACGTTGTCTTTGCTATAACGATTGAAACTTTATTTCTTCTATGATGTTGCAGGGTGCTTTTGTGTGGAGTTCAAAGGCATTGGTCTCTGAGGTGATTTCCCTCAACCGTACTATGCTATTGAACTTCAGGCTACCGAAGCTCTGTATTTCAGATCATCGTTTGCTATTTATAATTGAGTAACACTTGGGTCACTAGTTTCACCGTGCAACTGGTGCACAACTAGTACTGTTCAATGAAAATAGCAAATACTGTTAAGTGAAAATTCCTTTTAGTAAAACAACTATACCATTTAAGCATGCCACTTGAGTTGCACGGTGCAACTGGTGCAAAGAAATATTTGCCTTTGTAATTATACCTACATATTGAATTGTCTCAGCCTTTGATTATGTGTTGCCTCACATTTTTTTGATTCTGTGAGTAAAATGCAGATCAAAGCGTCCCAAAAGGAGGTAGAGCAGATGCTGCAGGAACATAGGTGCGTTCGAATTAATATAATCTCTCCCAACATTTCATTCTTTCTTTTTTCCCTTGTCAATTTTCTTTAAAGTGGTTGTGACATGGGTTTTCGTGAAATATGGACTCTCACTTAAGGCAACTTCTCATCGTCCCTTTATTTCAAGTGGTTAGTTCACTCAACATGTATGGAATATATCACTTTTATTTCAAAAGGCTAAATTGCCAACACAACAAAATATCAGTAAACAAAGAAATTGGTACTCAGGTTGGCCAGGATATACTGGAATCAATTTATTGCTAGATTCAGCTACTTTTATCGAAAATTTTGGGACAAATTCTAATGTGAGACGATTTAATGCTCGATAGATTAAATTAAATGGATCTTACCCATTAATTTGATTGCATTTTTTTTTTCTAGGTAAGTGATGATTAATTTGACTAGATTAATGTAATAGGGCGTTCTTACATGTTAATGTGTTTTTGCTATTTTTGCAGATCGACTTCAATGCAGGGTAAATTGTTGAAGCACAATCTTGATTCAGAAGTTGTTGATGCTCTCAAGGATCTCAGAGATAAGTTGTCTGAAAATTCATCGTCTCGTTGAGATTTTCATTAAATTAGATGTGGTCTCAACCTTTGACATAGTTTGAAACTCTATGTTAAAATGTTCATCATATGTGTCGATGAGGTTTTGCCATAATGCTAAGGAGAAAATATTGAAATTCGAGTTTTTTTATTAACAAATTCTTATGCGAGACTATGTAAAGTGAGACATGTTGTAAAATGAATTCAAATTAAATATCTTATATATGAAGTTTTCCTTCAAACTTCTTGTAAGATGTCTTACATTAGTGCATATTTTGGGTTTAAGTTTCAAAGATTGTAATTTGTGTTTTGCTCTTTACTTGTACTTTTAACTAAAAAAAGGTTTGCATTTGGGTATTAGAATTTAAAAAGCATTTTTATAAACACAGTCGAGAAAAGACCCATAAGCCATGGGCTAAACACCAAACCAAAAGAAAGAGAGGGCCAAACAAATTGGGCTGTAGAAAGTACAACTTGGGACACAGCCCAAATTACTAAGGCCCATTTGGTAACTCAAGCAATATGGAGCAAACTTGACCCCCATTACTATCGTCAACTATAGTTTAATTTGTTTCCTTAATTTCTAAAAAAACTAAAGGTTAAACCCACTGGAAAATGATGGGAAAAATATCTATTGTCAAGGCAAAGAAGAGTCAATTCATGGCTTGCCGTCTCATTAATTTGTACCAAAAAGTTGCAATTTGTTCGTATTGCTTCCAAGGCTAAAAAAAGCTCGAGTACAATTATACAAGTTATCAGGAGCCACAATTTAAAGTTGATTTTATGTGCATATTGTTCAATTATTTAAGTATTGAAAAGCGACACTTTTGCACATATCGAAGATTCAAATTCTTCCTTTTTTATTGCAACCTGCAAACAAGCTATAATCTTGCCTTTTGGAAGGAATCAGCTGACCATAGAGTTATCCTTTTTATTATCCTCTTCATTTTATTGTTTGGGATTAATATTTTGTTTGTATGGGGATACACATATAATTATATTACACAAAAATTTATAGGTGTCATGGTGTCGCATATCTCATTATGTAATAATAATAGCAACACAAAATTACCATGGGTTAATTGGGAAGATGTATGCAAAATTAAGAAAAAAGGGGCTTGGATATCAGAAATTTGGGAATCTTTAATGTGGCTTTGGTCGGAAAATGGGTGTGTGGTTCCCCAACGAACCTAATAGATTGTGGGTTAGGATTATTAAATCAAACTACGAGGGATCTTTTGTTGTTCTTTCATTTTCTCGAGAGATGAGAATTCAAGAATATTTCATCAGTTGGTGGAAAGATGTGTGAGATTTACATGAGTCCGGGTAAAAAGGGCATGAGAAATGATCTTTTAAATCTTGTGGGCAGAGGGGATGAGATAGATTTTTGGGTCGATTGGTAGATGGGGGAGAGACCTCTAAAAGTGAATTTCAACAGACTTGTTAGGAGGTATAAGTGGGTCGAGCCTGCTCATGAGCTACTCGTGCTCAACTCGATAAAAGGTTCAAAATATATTTAAATTCGAGCTACTCGAGTTGTTTAGAGCTCAACAACACTAGGCTCGTCAGGCTCGCTAGTCTAATCGAGCTTAATCAAAGCTCACATTATTTACAAGCATACCCCAATTATTTACAAAATAAAAATATATTTAATTATTTTTATACAAGTTATTCAGTCGAGCTGAGTCGAGCACGAGTATTTTGAGTCTTTACACGGTTAGAACTCGAGTTCAAAAAGAATCGAGCTCAATCGAGTTCGAGTCAAGTTTAAAAGCTTCAAAGTTTAGTCATTAGCACGTGGAAGCTGATATTATAAATTCTTAATTTTCCTATCCGCATGAGTCCAGTTTATCCTTTTCAGGAGGACCTCCAAAACTATTTTGGAATAAGGGACCATTCGATAACAAGAAATTATATATAAATATATTGTTCTCTCTCCTTTTATTTTTTTGGATTGATAATTAGTTGGATGTGGGTAGTTCTGAAAATTAAATCAAGTTGTTCAATATGCTATTCGAGCTCAATTCAATTCAATATTTGGGGCTAAATCGGCACAAATTGAATACATACAGGATTAAGTTGAAACAAATGATATATATGAGACATTTTCAATAAAGGTGCAAAGTTATGAAACCTTTTTAGTTTAAATCCCGTAAATATTAGTCTGCAATTATGGAGAAGTAATAGAAACAACAATATGGAGTACACAAATTTGGTATAGTCGAGTCTCAGGTAGGCTGAGCTCGACTCGCTTAAATGTGAAAGATTGATAATTAACAATTCTAACGATCTTGAAAAACAACGCGTTCGACTCTGCACAACTCTTTTATAGCACCAGATGTGGGATGGGATTAGTATATATTAACAAGTATGTACGGTACCTATATGACTTGATTCAAATGAAAATGTAATTAGAAACCTGTCAATAAATATTTCTTAATTAGAGTTGTGTGCATTAATAATTTTCTTACATGTACAAAACTAAAGTAAATTCCAAAACATAGGACATGATCCACACTTTGATGAATTAGAAAACGAGGGGCCTTCCCTTTATTGTAAATTTGTTACCATTTATGGAGTTATGAATTTGTGTTATCAATACTTTTGTTTCGTTTTTAAAAATATCATTTGTCAAAGCAAAAGAAGGGTCAATTCATGGTTTGCCGTCTCATTAATTAGAAGCAAAAAAAGTTGCAATTTGTTCGTATTGCTTCCAAGGCTAAAAAAATTCCGAGTACAATTATATAAGTTATTAGGAGCCACAATTTAAAGCTGATTTTATAGGCATTTTATTCAATTATTAAGTATTGAAAAGCGACGCTTTTGCACATATCGAAGATTCAAATTCTTCCTTTTTATTGCAAGGTGGACTGCAAACAAGCTTTAACATCTTGTCTTTTGCACATTTATTGAAAAGGTTCCGTATATATCACATGTTTCAATTTAGTCCCGTATATTTTCAATTTGTGTCAATTTAGTCCCAAATCGCCGGAGACCTGTCAAATTACCCAAAAACGACATCGTTTTTGGAGCGTGTGATTCACGCGCCCCTAATTTCGATCGGGAAATGTTGACTGGCATCCATTTGAACACGTGGATTAGGGGCGCATGTATCACACGCCCCAAAAACGACGTCGTTTTGGAGTAGTTTGACTGGTCTCCGGCGATTTGGGACTAAATCCAAGACAAATTGAAAAAACATACTGAGACTAAATTGAAATGTGATATATATCGGGACCTTTTTCAATAAAAAGTCAAGAAAGATTCATTTTACCAATTTTGATTTAAATCCCTGATCTTTTCTGTTGTGTTCTTAAGGCATTTTAGGGCATATTAGGGGATTTGAGAAATTCAATAGGGTACATAATAATTTTGGGTCGTTTTTAGAGCTGTCCACTTTCGGGATTTTTAAGGCATGCAGGAATTAGAGCCGTTCCAACCAAATTTCTTAAAAGGATAAAAAAAAAAAAAAAAAGTAGAATTTCACGACATCAGTATTATTCAGCGGCTGCGACATAGAAAAACTTGGAGGAGAGGTCGGGGTGTAAAAAGCTTGGAGAATCGTGGAAGAAGACGACGTTCTTAGAGTTTGTTCTTACGTTTTCACGAATTCTCTTGGGCTCCATTTGGATGGATGGATTTAGAAATCCATAGATTTTACACACAAATCATGCTCGTCAATGGATTTACAAATATTTAGACGTGAGAATTTAGGGAAGAGAGTGAAGGGGAAGAGGGGGAAGGTGTAGAGATGAGGATTTCACAAATGACTAGGTTTTGATGAGGATTTAAAATCTCTCCATTTTAAACTAACTTCTCAAATCTAAGTATTTGTAAATCCATTGGAGAGTGATGATTTGTGAGTAAAATCCATAGATTTCCTAATCCACTATCCAAATGGAGCCTTGATGTTGTTTGTGTTTTTGCTATGCCTATGGAGTATGGACGGCTAAATACTTTATTCGAATTTCGAGATTTCTAAACTTGTGTTTTGATGGTTGTTAATTGAATCTCGTTATCGTTTGTGACGCTTTACTCAATTGAGGTCTATTAATCCATGAGTGAAGTAGAGCAAACGATATATTTAATTAGCATAGAGATCTATTAATTCATGAGTGAAGTGGAGCAAAAGATACATTTAATTAGCATAATTAAAATTAAAGGATGAACAAACTGCGAATAGAATTTTTTTTAATGGATTAAATTTCAATATGCCACTAATTTATTATTTCCCTAATAATTTATTGCTTTTAGTAGTATCTAGAAAAATCAATCAAACCCCCCATTTTTAGTTGTTCATTAATTTGTCTATGTAAGTTCTCAATAAAAGCACAATTTAGTTTCAACATCCATGTAAATCGACTTCTTACTTGTCATATTACGAGTTAGTACAATAGTCGACGGTATTTATATTTGACGCACCTCGACAGCGCTATCAAATTTTGGCGCCGTTAATGGGGAACATTGTGGCCTTGTTTCATATTTACAAACATAACTCTTTAATTATCACAATTAATAATCTTTTACAATGTAAATCATATTCTTTAATTATCACTACTAATATTCCTATTGTGATATAAATCATTCTTTCAGTATCACGAGTAATTAACATAATTTTTTAGAATGCAGTAATAAGTCATTATGCCCTTAAATATTACAACTATATATCCTTTAATCATATGGGGAAATTATTAATACTTACAAATTTTTTATACAAATTATTAATAGATACAAATGAAATTGTATATGTAACCAAAGTTAAATGTAAAAGTACAAATCTATTTATGTATATGTAATTACTTTGTACTTATTAATAAATTATAATTTTAAAATGTATATATATATCAGTAAGTCTCTCAACCAAATTCACGAATTTCTTGTGTGAAGATAAGTAAATATCTCATCTATTTGGAGATTTTGTTATATTTGAAAAACAAACTCATGTGTGAATAAAAACAAAAGGAGGGATGGTGTTGTTATTGTCATAATGGAGGTAGCGATGAGTGGTCACGGGCTTCTCTTGACTATGCAGAAGTAGAACCATCTCCTTCACCCACCCCCACACTTATGCTAGGTCTTGTATGTATTTGAGTGCATCGTGTATTTACAGTGCATTTTAGAAGCGTGCAACGTGTTATATTGAAAAGTGTAATTTATTTATACAGAAAAATGCAATTGTTAATATGGGAATATAGTTGCATGTTTTTATTTGAAATAATTACACGTTTCTATTTTTTATAATTACACGCTTCTAAAATTCAAACGTGGACTTGAGACCCACCCCCACACTTATAGTACCTATAACTAATCTCATCCCCTCCCTAACCCATTTGCATGCTCTTTGCCTACTCAAATTCCTTCACCACCTCCCCCTATATATATTCTTATCTATTATCTCTACTTACTAAATGCAATGACATCACTCGACCCTAACTTTAATTAATGCATAATAATATCTACCTATATATCTTAAATATTCCACATAATTTATCTCTATTAGCTAGCGGTGTTAGCATAAAATTTGGATGTCCAGTGGTAATTTTATATAATAAAGTACCTTGTGAAACTCGTACGCTATGGAATTGGGCTTTTTTATTTTTATTCATATCGTATCACATGTTTTACTAACTCGTATGGTTTATTTTTATTAAACAGTATCACCTGTTGTAGAAATATTAATACAGTTTGAAAGAATTTCATCTTATCTAAAAGTTCGAATTTATAGAGAGTTATGAAATTAATTTAATTTTTTATTTCTCTAACACTCACTCTCACTCGTGAATAATTTAAAATATGTGGAGTTGATTTTAGCAGGAATTGAACCCAAGATGTCGGCGTGAGCCTTTTGTCTCTGATACCTTGAAAGAATTCTATCTCATTTAAAAATTCGAATTTGTAAAGAAGTGTGAAATTAATTTGTTTATATTATTTTCCTAAGATTGTTCAGTGAAACATGTAGTACAATTTAGTAAAAACAGGTAATACAGTTAATAAAAAGAAGAATCAATTTTCACCGTTAAAAAATTTAACAAGATACTTCATATTTGTTCATTTTATATTTGACAAAAACTCATATGAGACGGTCTCATGCATAAGACGAGACACAATTTCGCACAAATCACATCTACCCCTTTCAAAATGTTGAAGTGTCAATTCCCAATTTATAATCCGTCTCGAGATCGTCTCATACAAGTGTTCCTATTTTATATTTGGTTCTAATATTTATGTTTTTGAATTAATTGACACTAGCTTGTGTAATATGCTGAATTAAGTACTAGCGCTAATTTAAAAGCACTAGTTCAATTTTCAGAAAGCAAAAAATTGAGTTTCTTAATTATACACTGCATAAGTACAATTAATTGGCCTTGGTCACGAATGCTAGTTGATATGAGATATAATTGCTAGAGAGAAGGGAATTACTAGTTTATGTACTAGGTGCAAAAGCAGAACCATCATTTTCCACCCTAATTAATTAATTTATGCTGCATTATCTTAATTTGGCCCACTATAATATACATTAAGAATTTAAGGGTTTTAATGACGAAAAGAAGATTTTTTTTTTTTTTTTTAAAAGCAAAGATGAAATACCATTATCAGAGTACAGATACAAGGCTACTCCAATCCCAAAATTTACAAAAATTTACAAAAGGAGTTACACCACATTAACGAAAAGAAGATCTTATATAGCCTGAAATTAAATATTCGTAATGAACGACTGCTTTTAATTAATTAAAATGGATAATTTGCATGTGAAACCAATTCGCTTCTTCAATTGTCATTATTATAGTATATTTTCATATCACAAAAACTTATCTAGTGTCTAAAAGTGAAAATCAGGTCGGTTATAAGGGTGTTCAGTAAGCCCACCCGCACCGGGCCTCACTTTTTCCAGGGCTCTAGGCCCAAATTTTTGAGGTCCATTATTATGCTTAAAAAAAAAATTAAAATCATAAATCTGACGTTAAGGATCCTGGTAAAAAAAATTCAATTCTTCTTCTCATCCTTAATTTTCTCAATCTCCATTAATCTTCCATCAATTTCTCCATTTTTCAATAAAATTATCGTTGATCTTCCATCAATTTCTCTATTTTCCAATAAAATTATCGTTGATCTTCTGTTAGTCTGTTTGTGCATATAAACATGTATCCCAAATTAAAAAATAACTTCAATACCTTGTTTAGGATTTTTTTTTTAAATAGTATTGCTTCTATAAAAATTAAATTGTTTTATATTCATATTTTTATTTGGGGCCTCATTTGAGAGTTCGCACAAGGCCACAAAATTCTCCGAAACGGCCCGGTGAAAATAATTAACATTTTTACACACAAATGTGTTTTAAACTTATATTATGTCTCTTTTTTCTTAACCATTTCGATAAATTGAATTATTTTCCGGTGGCTTACTCGAAGCAGTAGTCATAATAAGCTTACTGTCACATCTTTTTTTTTTTACACTGTAAAATCGTTTCATAACGTTTATCAAATAATCAATTAAGTTATTGTCTGAAATACACCTAGTTTAGAGTTGTCTTACGACTCGTCTTACATACCCATGGAACACCATCATATAATTTTAATTTAGACAAACACACATATGAGACGGTCTCATGCATGAGATGTGTACTACTTAATATAAATTACACCCATTTTTTTTAAAGTGTTAAACTGTCATTGCCCAACTTATGTCCCTTCTCACCATGAGACGGTCTCATACAAGTGTGTCTCTTTTATTTATTTTCTAATTAATAGAGAACATTACTTCTTCTTTTTCGGTCAATATATATAGTTCTTTTTCTTTTCCTCAACACAAGTGGAATTACGAGTTTGAATAACAAATGGTCTCAAAACTTTAACCTAAAATATATTTAGTCCTATAAATTTTTTTATCTTCGATTTAGTCTCAATAATTTTTACGATGTCCAATATTAGTCCTAAATCGATCGGAAAACTCAAAACGGCGTCATTTTGTCATTTCAATTTAGGAAATTTTGACGGATGTTGTGATTGGACTGCCACATGTATTTTTAAGTGTGTTTAACTAATTATTGTCGTCAAATCTTTGATAATTTTAATTTTAAAAAAATTAATTATATACCAGAAATTACAATTGTTAAAAAAAACATTCAGCAGTCAAGTCACAGCATCCGCCGGAAAGCCCCAAATTAAAACGACAAAATGATGTCGTTTTGAGTTTTCCGATCGACATTGGGATTAAAATTGGACATTGTAAAAATTTTGGGACTAAATGGACGATAAAAAAACTTATGAGACTAAATTTATTTGATGTTAAATTTTTGGGACCAACTGTGATTCAAATTAACTCAACCAAGTGATGATATCATTTTAGACGCCAAAAAGGAAAAAAATAGAAAAAGAACAAAATTAGAAATGTAGTACTAATAGTAGCGTCACTTAGTTCATCTAAATGAAGCACATATATAAAAGTAACAAAAATTAATGGTGAAATTAAGGAGGGTCCAAAGCCACCGCAAATACAATACTTGGCCACCCTGTCCTCTTTTAATTAATAGTCATGTCCTTTTCTCATCTTCAACCCCTTAATTCACCATGTAGCTAGGCCCTCAATACTTATGTACTACATCTTTCTATTTATTCATTTATCACTTTTCTCATTTTTCCCTTCTTCCTTATTATTCTAATCTTATAGAGAGAGAAAAAGTCTCTTTTCAAGTATTGCCTTGAGCCAATTCTTGAATCTTATCTATCAATCTCTCAACCCCCTAACCCTAAAAACCAAAAAAAACAACAACTTGCACTTCAAAGTAAATATATGTACATATATATGAAGATATTATAGTTTGGATGCAATATTAAGGGTTTGCCATATTTTTATGGCCATTGCAAGAGCCATGAACAATCAAGAAGATAATAATAGCAAGCAAGATGAGCACGAAAACGACGTCGTGATGCCGGGTTTTCGGTTCCACCCGACGGAGGAAGAGCTGGTGGAATTCTACCTCCGGCGTAAGGTGGAGGGGAAGCGTTTCAACGTCGAACTCATCACCTTTCTTGACCTTTACCGCTATGACCCTTGGGAGCTTCCTGGTACTAATTAATTATTAATTTCTCTATATATCATTTCAAGGGATCATTTCAAGTCGACTTTGGAGTTAATTTTATGTTAAGTATTTAGATTGGAATCGTTTTTCCTTTACTGATTGGCTTGCGAACCCCAGAGTTTTCTTAGGATGATTATTGAGTTTTTGTAAATTTGTACTTTGGTATTCCTCATACCCGTTTTTATTTTAAGTAAATAAAGTTGCTTTAACCGATCAAAAAAATTCGTGGGCATCCGAACCAATTTAAACATGTTAAGACGATTAATTAAGAGAGTATATTTGCTACTTCAGCTATGGCGGCTATAGGGGAGAAGGAATGGTACTTGTATGTACCGAGAGATAGAAAGTATAGGAACGGTGATCGGCCTAACCGCGTTACAACTTCCGGGTATTGGAAAGCGACGGGCGCCGATAGAATGATCACAACTCATGAAAATTGCAGGTCAATTGGCCTAAAGAAAACCCTCGTTTTCTACTCCGGTAAAGCTCCCAAAGGGATACGAACAAGTTGGATTATGAACGAGTACCGTTTGCCACACCATGAAACCCAGCGTCTTCAAAAGGTTAATTCATTTTCTCTCAATAGAATTCTGCAACTTGTTATATTGGAAGATGCAATTTATTTATACTCAACCGTACGTGTAACTATTAATATGTAAAATAATTACACGTTTAAGTATAAAAAATAGAGCATCTTTCAGCATAACAAGTTGCACGATTCTAAAATGCTCTATGAGTGCACGCTGCACCTGGATCGATGCATATAAGGCTTAGCATAATTTATTTGACAATTAGAAGCTAAGATAAAAGAAATGTAGTAACTTTTTAATGAATTATTAATGAATCATTTATATTACTACCACTATTTTTAATTATCTCTGCCCGGTTTTAGTTATTCGGACAACCCATTTTTTTCAATAATTAAGTTATCAAAAGACTATTGTGCACCGTTATTTATTATTGCTTGATTATGTTAATAAATTTAGACAAAAAATTGTGTACATCCGAGTTCACGGTGAACCCAATTTTTTAGTATCATTGTTTTGTAAGAAAATTATAATTGTTATGCAAAAACTATCATTGTTATGAGCAAAAATTATCACTATTTGAAAAATAAAGTATTTTTAAACAGTAATAATTTTTATGTATAATAGTAATAATTTTCGTACATAACAGGAATAAAGTTCATGTATAGACTTATTTTATAGGAGTGTTATTTATAAATTTCAAATTATAAGAAGATGGTTAATTCATATTTAGTAGGAATTGTAAAAATGATAATTTTTTGTTAATATTAATAAAATACTAACAAATAATTAGGAACGTCATTTTAGGTAGAATCGGACAAATATAATTAGGAACGGGGTAGCATTTTGTTGATGAGTGAATGGTGCGTCCTCATGTTTCATTCAATAATTAAGCCCCGGACCATATCTCTGAATTCAACTAGTTCACTAAATTTTAGGTATAATTTTGTTTTGTATATATGAAGAATTAAAGAATGGGAAGAGATGATGATAGGGAATTCAAAAAAGAAACAAAGTTAATGTAGTCTGACATAATAGATTAATGTTGTGTCTCTTGTGAATGAATGAATGAATGAATTAAAGATGCGATTTTAAATATGTTCACAAGACATTCATGAAACTGAAACTCATTCAATACACTGAAAATATCATCAAAATTAATGCTACCTGCAATGTCGACGTATATATGTCTAGTCAATGTCTTATTGAGTAATAAACTTTTTTTTATTGCCAGCCACTTAGTTTTACAGTCTTATTGAGTAATAAATTTTTTTGTATAGATACGAATCAATCAATTTAGGAAATTAATTAATTCGCGGATCTAAGATGACCAGGTCAAGCGGGTCAAGGATGGGTTTAGTAAAGTGAAATTGGGTCTCAATTGAAATTTATATGTATATAAATTTAGGATACTTTGTCAACTTTTTTTTTTATTGCGAGCCACTTAGTTTTACATTAGAACTAGTTTCCATTTTTATGTATTTTTTTAAATAGTATTAGTTACTTAACTAAGAAATCTTAATTATTTTAGTATAAAACGGTTTTACATGACACTAACTCATGCATATATATGAAAATATTTTTTGTAGGCAAATAATTTTGGAGTGACAACTTAAAATTAATATTTAATAAAAATAGGATATCAACTTTTTTTAATGCAAATGTAGGGGCCATTATTCCCGCATTCATGGACCTAAATATTTAGAAAAACAAAATTATGGCCCTAAATATATAAAAGTCAATTTTATAGGTCTACATTTGTATTAATAACAAAAAACAAATAGCCTACTATTCCCAAAATAATAACATATAGCACGTCCTTAAATTGTCATCCGAATAGTTATTAGCTTAGAAAAATATTTTTTCCACATATATATTTATAAATTAAATTTCATTGAATTTCAAATAATTGATCTTGATACATCTTTCAGGCCGAAATTTCTCTTTGTCGCGTCTACAAACGAGCCGGAGTTGAGGACCACCCGTCCCTCCCCCAATATCTCCCAACAAGATCCACATCCTCCAAACCGTCGGCCCGAAAACTCCAACAACCCGCAACTCCCTCGGACATCTTCCTATCAAACTACGCCAAATCTCCGCCCCAGCCCGATGCAAGCCCGAGCAGCAGCACCGACATCGGCACCTCTCTAGCTCTCTCACACAAACATTCCTACACCATCAACCCACTAGGCCCAAGCCCAAGCCCAAACCCGAACCCGATTACAATACAAGATGATCATAGGACCATATTTTCCACCTCCCATGCAATTGATGATCTGCAAAAGATTGTCAATAATTCCGTTTACCATATTCATAATAATCATTTTAATAATCCGAATAATGATGTCACCAATTGTGTACCCAATTTCACCGCAATGCAGCAGGTCGGGTCAGGCCTCAATTCGGGTTCGGGCCCTATTCCGTACTCGGATAGATTGTGGGATTGGAATTCGATTTCAGAGGGGAGCAAAGACTATAACCACCTTTTCAAGTAACTTGTGACTCATGTACTATATATATCGTGCCTAATTCTGATTTTGTTTTAATTTGATTTCATCCATCTTTTTCTTGATTTTATACTACTACTAAACTTGCCTTGTGGTGAAACAGTTGTTTTCCAGTGGTAATTATAATTTACTGTGGGGATCTACAGTTTGATTGACTGTAATACCCTCCGTCTCAGGATGACTTTCACAGATACTGATTTCTCGTGTTTTAGCGAATAAGTTTTTTATTTATATTTGAAATGATAAAATAACTTTTAAGAAGATATATAATTATAAAGAATTAGATCTATCATACCCCTTAAAAGTTACTTTATCGTTTCAAATACTAGTAAACAATTCGTTCACTAAAACACGAGAAAAAAGATACTAGTGTGCAAGTAATTTTTAGACAGATGGAGTATTAGCTAGATATGATAATGCAATTTCCTTTTTCCGTTTTTATCAACATTTATTTTAAATTAGTAATAGTATAATTGATTGTCATTGGAAGGAAATTTAAGTATATTTTTACTAAAATATTAGTGTTATGTTTAATTACATTGGATTTGATCATATGCCCGCAGATGGGTACAAATTTATAAGTCCATTGCTTATGTGGCGCGTCACATATGCAAGGTCTCACCATCATTTAATTAGTTTCTTTAATTAATTCAATCTTCTCATTAATTATATAAACCTAAATCATAAACCATGTACTCTAAATTCATGAATCATTCTGGTCGGATGAACCATGAACCACTCGGGCCTGGTATAATTAACGAAATTGGGTAAAATATAGAATATATATAAGTGAGAAGATTGAATTAATTAAAGAAACTAATTAAATGATGATGAAGCTTTTACATATTTGACGCGTCAAAAAAGCGGTGAACATATAAGTTTGTGTGCACCTTATGGTATATATATATATATCAAATTCGTTAATTATATATGTGTGTATATATTTCGGCCTAGACCTCCAGCTAAATTTGTATATAAATAAAACACGATTTTGCCAATTTAGAATCTAAAAGAAAAATTACCAGTTCACCAAGTAGGTCTTTTACTGGGTATACCGTATTCAAATATATTTTTAAACATGTAATTTATATCAGTGAAATCAAATTGCATATTTTAATATAAACAAATTGTATGTTTTAGTAAAATAAAATATTATTTTGTACAATACACTTAATGCATACAAGACTTTGTCTTTCACCTATACATATAATAATAACACATGAATTTCTTTTCATTTTGTTCATCATGAAATTCAGGTATCTTATTTTAATTTCCAGAACTAATTTTACCATGAGGTATATGCAATTTAATTGATCATAGAGACTTATTTATATGCAATTAATATTGCACAATGCAATACTCCATGTAATAGTATTGTTCAGCAATGATATATTGACATACACGCAAATGGTTAAACTAAATAAGTAATATTGTTTCCATGGCCTAATTCGGTCTGGAAAGTTTTTCAATTCACAACAACTTTTTTTTAAAAATAGAACCCATTTTTTAACACTTAACCACCTTAGCTTAGGGATTTCCTTGTTCAAAAAACGATTCAAAGAAAAGAGAGATATTTGTACTTGACTAATTTTTTAGTAGAATACAACTGGAAGTGTATTGTATAAGAAGGGTTGCATTTATTAAACACGTATCCAGATAGCTAGAATACCCGGCTTCTCTTTTATTGCCGGTTCCATTCGGAATAGCCCTGGTTGTGCTCTGTCAAAAGATAATTTCTATTCAATGCACGAAGTAGGATATGATAATTCCCTATCAACAACAAATCTAAATAAACATATCTAAATAATAGATATCTGTGTAACAATTTATGGTCTGGGGTTTACATATACTCATATGTTTTGTTAGAATTGAAGTTGAGAAAGATTTTTTGATTGAACAAATAAATACTGATAGGCTCAGTCTCAGTTTTTATTTTCTTATGTCATTAGGAAAATACAATTTGAAATTAAAATCCCGGAATAGTTCATGAATTCGAACTAAGGAGTCAATAGTTATTGGTTCCAATTTCTCATCTGAAAATACACAATGCTAAAAACATTCTCGTTTTTCTATTGAGAAACCAAATGTGTATTTTCAGATACTAGACAATAAATTGAAGGGTTGGATCAAATCCAACCAAAAGGGGTTTTGGAAGAAAAATATTTTTGTATCATTTTGGCGGCATGGTCGAGTGGTAAGGTGGGGGGACTGCAAATCCTTTTTTCCCCAGTTCAACTCTCGTGTCGCTTTGATTACCAAAAAAACGCGAAATCTCTTCTTCTTTTATGTTCTTTTGATAGAACTCGAAGAATGCTTCCTCAGAGAAGCATAGGAAACAAAGTTGTTGATACCTTGTTTGATTCTAAGTATGTGGTCGAAAGGTTTTCTAAAAGAAAAGATTGTGAAGCCCCGATTCGCATCTAGGATTCAAGGAAATATTGAATCTCTTGGTAGAGGAGGAGTTATCAAGACTTATTGATTCCTTCTATTACTAAGGGGTGGCTAATGGGTGGATCTTGAATCAAATTGTAGAGCCCGATAAGAAATTCAATTAATACTTTTTGGAAGTGGTGGAAGTATAAAGACGGACTTGCGATAATCTCTCGAAAGTGCTCGGTATCAAATAAATATTCGAATGGATGAATAATTGACTTTTCTAGAAAAGAGAGTAAAAAGAAATGAACTTTACCCAAGAACGTTTCACAAATGATAATCGGAAAAGGGGATACTAACGCCTACCCAAGCCCCTGTTTTTCACGGCGATAATCGGAAAAGGGATACGGATTATCCTACTAAAAATGAAAAGAATACTTTTTGAGTTGGGTAAGGTAAGGAGAAGAATTCTTATCCTAGGATTCTATAAGAACAGAACGATCTCCATTCCTCGTTGAAGGAAATGGAATTCGGGAATTTTATTTTTGAAATGAAATAACTCCATTTTGGAGTCGACCTCGGTTTAGATTATTCCAACGTGTTATGTTTTATTACTCGGTTTATTTGTTTGTCGCGACAAAAAAACTTTTTAATTCGGTAGAAAGAGATTTACCTAAGGAAAATGCTTTTAACGTTGTCCGATACCCTTCTTTTTTCCAAAAAATTTTATTTAATACGCTTTTTTGATGCGTAGCACGCTTTTTTTGAACCGCCATTTAAATAAAAATTAAGAGATTACTCATTGGTATAGTGAATGTGAAAGACATCTATTGTTCAAAAAAAATATGAGCTTTTCCGATTCACTATGGATTTTTATTCTATTCTTTTCTATTTTTGAAAAATAGAAAAGAATAGATAGGGGTGAACAATATGGGAAAATCGCATAAAATTTTTTTTGAAAAATGGAAAAAAATAATATTTTTAATAACTTGTCAAAACTGGGACAAATATGCCCATTTGACTTGAATTTCCAAATTTGAAGGAGATTGGTAATTAATCTATTTCTTGCATATGATTTGACCAATTGTAACTTCTTGATTTGAATATTTGAAGTATTTAGCGTAAATTGTAAGCTAATAAGTAAGAAGAAATCCAAATTCAAAAATTTTATTTAAGTTAGTACATATCTTCATTTTTTTATTGACTCCTTTCAAAAAAGAGGTAAGGTCCCGTGAATTGAAAATCGTTAATATTAATTAAAAACTTTTTTATGGAAGCAGACATATCAATATCGTGTATTTTACCTTTAGTCCCACTTCTAGTTCCTATATTAATAGGGGTGGGACTTGTTCTTTTTTTCCGACAAGAAAAAAATCTTCATCGTATGTGGGCTTTTCCAAGTATTTTATTGTTAAGTATAGTCATGATTATTTTCAACGAATCATCTATTCAAAGAAATAAATAGCGATTATATCTATCAATATGTATGGTCTTGGACCCTCGATAATGATTTTTCTTTAGAATTTGGTCGCTTGATTGATCCACTTACTTTATTATGTTGATGTTAATCACTATTGTTGGGATTATGGTTCTTATTTATAGTGATAATTATATGGCTCACGATCAAGGATACTTGAGATTTTTTTTGCTTATATGAGTTTTTTTCAAGACTTCCATGTTGGGATTAGTTACTAGTTCTAATTTGATACAAATTTATATTTTTGGGAATTGGTTGGAATGTGTTCCTATCTATTAATAGGATTTTGGTTCACACGACCTCCTGCGGCAAATGCTTGTCAAAAAGCGTTTGTGACTAATCATGTAGGGGATTTTGGTTTATTATTAGGAATTTTAGGTTTTTATTGGATAACCGGTAGTTTTGAATTTAGAGATGTATTTGAAATACTTAATAATTTGATTTCTAATAATGAAGTCAATTTTCCATTTGTTCTTTTTGTGTCTTTATTCTATTATTTGTCGACGCTAGATTGCTAAATCTGCACAATTTTCCCTTCATGTGTGGTTACCACGATGCTATGGAGGGACCCACTCCTATTTCGGCTCTTATACATGCTGCTACTATGGTAGCGGTGGGGATTTTTCTTGTAGCTCGCCTTCTTCCTCTTTTCATAGTTATACCTTATATAATGAATTTAATTGCCTTGATCCGTTATTCATTCATTGGAAACTCTTGTTGGTTATTCTCCGGATAAAAGTCAGAATATGGTTCTTATGGGTGGTTTAACAAAACATGTATCGATTACCAAAACCTCTTTTTTATTAGGTACACTTTTCGCTTTGTGGTATTCCGCTTGCTTGTTTTTGGTCAAAAGATGAAATTATTAATGATAGTTGGTTGTATTCACGATTTTCGCAATAATAGCTTTGGCCACGGCATGATTAATGACATTTTATATGTTTCACATTTATTTACTTACTTTTGAGGGGCATTTAAACATTCATTTCCAAAATTATAGTGGCAACCAAAATACCTATTTCTATTCCCTATCCATATGGGGTAAAGGGTATTCCAAAAGAATTAACCAAAACTCGAGTTTATTAAAAATGAAAGTTCCTCTTTTTTTTTTTGAAAAAGACATATCAAGTAATGAGAATGCAATAAAAAAAAAAAGGGGGGGGGCACTAATACACATTTGGGCTTGACATTTGTGAAAAATGACCTTGGAGAGCGGTTATAACAGCTCTCCAAGCATCGATTGTCCAAGCTTGGACGGTGATAAAAACCGTTTCCAAAAAAAGACTGGGACAGCGGTTTTTAACCGCTTTTGAAGTTTTTAGATTGACAGCGGTTATCAACCGGCCCAAGCCGATATATATTTTTTTATTCGTTTTTTATTTTACATAGACAGCGGTTGAAAACCGCTGTCCAATATCTTCTTCTTTTTTTAATTATTAATTTACATTTTAAAAATCCTATAATAAAACTATAAACCAAAACTTATATATACGTCCAATACCATATAATAAAACTTATATATACGTCCAATACCATATAACATAAACCAAAAATCCTATAATAAAACCATAAACCACATATATATACCAAAACATCGAAATATATAAACATACAATCATAAACATACGTTCAATACACCAAAAACATGAAATATATATCATCACAAATATATAATTTAATTACATGCTACCAATATTTCAAACAACATTCTCTCAATATTGATCGTATGAATATAAGAAACGATTGTAAAAAAGGTACCAATCAATCGCTTTTTTTCATTTCTCCATCTTTTCTTAGAGTAAGACTTGAGCTCACATTCATAGAATAAACCGCAAACAACGAATCATTCAATATAGTATGAATTTTTATTCAATCAATAATAATTTAAATAAATCAATAATTCACTTACATTGGGAGAAATGTTAGATTTATAGAAGCATGGATTATATCTTCTATAAAGCAACAAACAAAATGTCCACAATGGTCATTATCTCGTTGCCTCGGAACCTGTTGATTAACAATATAATAACGTATTACAATTATGATTTCTTTCTATTAATTAGTTTGATAATTTACTAAAGTAAATTTACCTTAATGTTAATCGATTCACTTTATTTAACCCGGATCTTGAGCCTCGACTAAGGCGACTCGATACATCATCATCACACTATTATTATTATAATTAAAAAATAAAAATAGATTAAATATGCATAATTTTAAAAGTAAAACAAATCATTGTATAGAATATTAAAAATGAACTTACGCTTCCATATATGAAACGAGATCAGGGCGATTAGAATAAACTCCATCACGAGCTGGGTCCATAAAATACACACTTAATGTATTCATGTGTATGGCGACCAGCACCCAATGGTTCCTATATTATATTGAGAGTATTAAAATTAACTGCAAATTTAGCATATATATGTGCAAATATTATAAACATGAATACAAATTTTAACGAAATGTTTATCACTCACCCCACATTTGTTGGCCAAAAAATGAGATGATCGCTCCGAGTTAGATTCAGCATGTGATTAACTAACCCATCCATGGTGCATGCACCTATCACCCATTATGCAAGACACTTGGGGGGAGACGAATGAGTACATTCCACTTGCTCGGTTATCTCTGGAGAGATATAGCTCACTCAAATATCTTTAACCAACATATATACGCTTAATTAATATTTAAAAAGAAAATTAAACTATACGGAAAGTGAATATTGAGAATTAGTAAACACATACCGAGGTAAAGGGCTATGGTGGTTGCACTCAACCACTCGTCATTCAAGACTTCGCGCACATGTTCCTCAATCGAAATTAAATCTTGGAAAGTATTCTCGATGAAAGTGAGCAAGCATGGGAACCGTGACGATATCGAAAGCATTAGACGATACCATCTGGTGCACCCTAGATCAGAATGATCATCGTGATCTAAGTCTCAAATGGGATAACCAAGTCTTAAGAGCAATTGGAGTCCCTCGATTTAGCCTCATGTGGGAATTGGGCAGATTCTACAATTAATTTACAATATTATTTAGAACCACAAATAAGATAATGAACTTTAATAACAAATATTTTACCCTCATGGTACTAGAGACCAAGTTGCTCGGCCATTCGATGAAGTGCCCGAGCCATTTCGATCGTGGCGGCTTCATCGATTGGTTTTTGCACCGTGAATCCTCCTCTCCGACACGGGTACATCGAGTGTGACCCTCGTGAAACCGGGGAGTGATGGGATGACCATGAATCATTCCATGGGAGCTGTGCAATGAGCTGTGGCACCAACCGATCGGGATCCTCCGGATCTGAAAGTAGAAAAAGGTCGTTATCATTGAATAAGATATTTAGTTAGAAATTTTAATACACTAGTCTTTAATTAAAACAAATGTGAGACATGCATATCGATACACGTGAGATGTTTTGAAGTGCCTCAATAAAGTCGTCCCCTAGGGTTAGTGAAAACATAGCATTAGCGACATTATGTTCACAAACTTGCTCCACTCGACGACATTACGTGGCTCGATCTTTTCTCGGACCTCAAACGTTCCACATCTTTGCCAACTTGGCGCTTTGTTCCGTTAGTATACCCACCATATTCATGGCTTGAAGACCGGTGCCATTGCTAAAGATGTCTTCACACGCCATATCCAACACTCCGTGGCGGTAGGGATGCTCTCCCCGGCAACCCATAGCCCGTCAAACAGATCATCGGGGCGATCATGCGAATGTCATCAAAGCGTCATGGTCTAAGATAGACGCTCCCGAATCACAAAAACAAAAGATTATTATTTAATTATTTGTTTATAAATAATAGTTTGTAATTGAAAGATAAATTAATGGATAGATTACCACTTCTTCGATGATCGTTGTGCATTGGGATCGTAAATATTTAAAATGCCTCGACCCTTTTTGGTAGTCCGAAATAAGTCTAAAATGGGTAACAATAGCCTCACTCTCCAAATTTTTCTTCTTTCCTCTTTCTACGATAGTGATGAACGTGTCCCTTTATTAGATATATTAAAAGTGAATATATAAAAAAAAATTAAAAGTTAGGATTTTGATCTCACCATATTTTCTCTTATTCGTGCATAACCTTTGTTGGATCCACGATATCGCGCCTCTATCGACTTGGCTTGAACGCATTTTTATTGCTTCGATCCTACAAAGATAATAGAAATATGATAAAAACCTTTGAAAAACTTAGGGCATTAGAAATCGAGGAAATGACATTGATCAATTTTACCGAAATTATCCCCTGCATAGCTCGCTCACAAACTCCTCCCCAAAGATGGAGCCACCATAGGGTTATTCGACACGCAGGAGGCGGACTAGCAGAGTAAAGACCAGTTTCCGGATCTCGTGTGTTACTTCTCAACCAAGTCCGGAAATTCTTGGCCATTAGTCCAACTTGCGACAATATTTGCTTCTTCTTTGTGAGGTCAAGTCCCTCGAAGGTAGTCTATACGCATATAACATAACAATTTAGTAAATTTAAGGGTCATACTACAACTTTCAATAAATATATAATTAACATACCGTAAGCTCATCCCATAATCTTTCCATCAAAAGTCGAGTTTGATTAGCTACGCTTGATCCTTGGGTGGCAAAGACGATAGGGATCACGCTCCCGACAAAGAAGACTCAATGTAGAAGGACAACGACTCACTCTCTTTTCCTATTACTGGCCAAAACTCATTGAATGATAACCGCAATAACATAGTATTTAATTAGGTTCAACGATCAATCAATATATTTATCGATTTCAAAACTGTTCAATTGTAATAAAATTACGAAGTGTTTTTTTGCTACGAGCTCTCTTAATAGATGACATTGTAACTATACCTCGAAAAGCGCTTCTCCCCGGAGTCGCTAGTGGTGGTGGGAGCATCGATGTTGATGGTCCCGCTTTTGAAAACCCATTTGACGTCGCAAAGGAAGCAAAACGTTTCAGTTCGGTGCATATAAAAACAGGGGTGAGGGCAGAGTGATTCAATTTTTATTTTTTTTGCTTTTAAGAACGATGTGTGTTATGCTTATAAACGAATGCATAAGGCAAGTAATAACATAAAGCAGTAAAGAACACACAATTTTATAGTGGTTGGACAACTCGCCCTACATCCACTCTTCCCTTCATGGGGCACCAACTAAACCAACTTAACCAAGCGGGACTTATCACCCTCACGGGATTGCCGATAGATGTTTACCGAGTTCACACTCAAACGGGACTTATCACCCTCACGGGATTGCCTACCCTCCCTTTCGGGATTGCTTAGATGTTTATCGAGTTCCCACTCACCTACAAACTTATCCTATCAAACTGATTTGGGTAAGGTTTGTTTTGTTTCCAACTAGGGTGAGATTTTCCCTTACATTTGTTTAGCCTCAATGCTAAGGATGGAAAAATCTCTCTAAGCTTAGGATATGGCATTTTTGCTTAGATACAATGAAGAACACTCTTGGGTAAATTTGGATATGTAATGCTCTGTGTTCTTGAATGGAGTTGCTTGAATATTTGGCTTTTAATTTCACTTTGCAGATCCTCCATTCTCTTTTTTGAAGATAAATTTAATGTATTTATAGTGTGGATTTGAATATTACCGATTTGGAGAGTAATATTCAAATCCATACTAATAATCTTCCAACTTTTCTTTGTCCTTTTTGACCTTTGTTGTTTGCGGCTTTTTATGTCACATCCATATATGTTGTTATCTTCTTATTGATCATTTTGCTTTTGTGTGTCTAACGGATCGATCACTCACGGATTCTTCGTTCATTGCTTCGATTCGTCGCTTCGATCGGTCCATTTGAAATCGACCAGAGATTTACGGTGTCTTTGAAATCATCGTTCATCGATCTTTGAAATCATCATTTCATCGATTCTTGAAATCCTTTGTTCATCGTTCATAAATTATTGTTCATCCGAATCGATTTTTCTTGTTCATCGGTCGATTTCACGAATCGATTTTTCTTGTTCATCGGCTCGATTTTGGTCGCCGATTCGTCAAATTTCACCGATCGGATCAGTTCATCTGATCAAGATTCGATCAAAGATGAGCAACCGTGACTAAAATCCATTACTCGCGATGTCGAATCACCATGATCGATTCTTCTGATGTCAAGAATCACCATGCGATCACCGATAAAGAATCGCCATGATGATTACTCTGATCTTTGCTTCTGATAAAAGAAAATCGCGACGAAAAGCGCATTGCGGTGTCGATTCTCGTGACGTCGCTTAACTCGAACTCATCCTTCTCATCCGATCTTGATCGGCCTCGTCCGCGACCTCGCTCGATCTCGATCATCTTAAATGCGATTTCATGAGTTCCCCCCTCAACTTGTTCTTCCGTCCCCTCAACTTGTTATATTCCCAGAATTAGCTTCAAAAAACACAAGTTGATAATGTTTTGCATAATTAATCAAAACTAAAATATCCCAACAATTTCCCTTTTGATAATGACGCCAAAAACATTAAAATATATGCACTTTTACGAGAGATCGGGTTTTTGATTTAAAAGATCGGTTAGAGGTCACTTTGAAAAGTTGTGAACGTTTGAACTCTCGCTCGATACCAATTGATGGTATCGATTCGAAATCCACATTGAAAAAACGGTGACCTTTTGAACAACCCGCTCGATACCAATTGATGGTCCCGCTTTTGAAAACCCATTTGCACGTCGGAAAAAAACGTTTGATTCGGTGCATATAAAAACAGGGGTGAGGGCAGAGTGATTCAATTTTTATTTTTTTTTGCTTTTAAGAATGATGTGTGTTATGCTTATAAACGAATGCATAAGGCAAGTAATAACATAAAGCAGTAAAGAACACACAATTTTATAGTGGTTCGGACAACTCGTCCTACATCCACTCTTCCCTTCATGGGGCACCAACTAAACCAACTTAACCAAGCGGGACTTATCACCCTCACGGGATTGCCGATAGATGTTTACCGAGTTCACACTCAAACGGGACTTATCACCCTCACGTGATTGCCTACCCTCCCTTTCGGGATTGCTTAGATGTTTATCGAGTTCCCACTCACCTACAAACTTATCCTATCAAACTGATTTGGGTAAGGTTTGTTTTGTTTCCAACTAGGGTGAGATTTTCCCTTACATTTGTTTAGCCTCAATGCTAAGGATGGGAAAATCTCTCTAAGCTTAGGATATGGCATTTTTTGCTTAGATACAATGAAGAACACTCTTGGGTAAATTTGGATATGTAATGCTCGTGTTCTTGAATGGAGTTGCTTGAATATTTGGCTTTTAATTTCACTTTTGCAGATCCTCCATTCTCTTCTTTTTGAAGATAGTGCAATGTATTTATAGTGTGGATTTGAATATTACCGTTGGAGAGTAATATTCAAATCCATACTAATAATCTTCCAGCTTTTCTTTGTCCTTTTTGACCGTTGTTTGCGACTTTTATGTCACATCCATATATGTTGTTATCTTCTTATTGATCATTTGCTTTTTGTGTGTCTAATCGGATCCGATTTCATGGGATCGTTCATTGCTTCTGATTCGGGTCACCGATCCGGGTCATTGAAATAAATGTGGGATTACGGTGTCTTTGAAATCACTGTTCATCGATCTTGAATCCTTATTCGCCGGATGCGAAATTACTGTTCATCGGATAAGAAATTACTGTTCATCCGAATGATTTTTCTTGTTCATCGGTCTGATTTCACGAACTGATTTTCTTTGTTCATCGATTCGTCGATTTCGGGTCGCTTTGATCGATCAACAATTGACAGATCAGGTCGGATCAGATCCGATACATGAGTAAATGCATGAGCAAAGCGCATCGCACTTCGATGTCGATTCTTTCTGATGTGTCGGCCACGGTGATGATTTCCCTTTCGGTGATCGGTTACAAAGATCTTTTCTAAGAAAAGCGATCTTAAAAACTGCATTGGTCGGTTCCGCGACGTCGGATTAACTTTCGGAACTCATCCTTCTCATCGATCTTGATCATCGGCCTCGTCTCTTGACCTCGTCGATCTCGGTCATCTTAAATCGATTTCATGAGTTCCCCCTCAACTTGTTCTTTTTTTCCCCCTCAACTTGTTATCGTAAATTAGCTTCAAAAAACACAAGTTGATAATGTTTCAGCATAATTAATCAAAACTAAAATATCCCAACAATTTTTTTTTTGATAATGACGCCAAAACATTAAAATATATGCACTTTTTACAGAGATCGGGTTTTTGATTTAAAAGATCGATTCAGAGGTCACTTTGAAAAGTTGTGAACGTTTGAACTCCCCGCCCGATACCAATTGATGGTATCGATTTAAATCCACATTGAAAAATTGTGACCTTTTGAACAACCCGCTCGATACCAATTGATGGTCCCGCTTTTGAAAACCCATTTCACGCGTGCGGAAGCAAAAACGTTTCTGTTGGGAAATTTATAGTTTTGATGAAAGTTCCAAAAACACATGTAATAGGACCCGGTCGGACTGTTAGGTCGATCGATGTTTACATTCTTCGCGATAGGAGACCAGTTGATAATGATTGTATAGAAAAAACCGATGTAATAGATAGGTCACATATTGAGGGGGAACTCAATATGTAAAGGTCAGATCTGAAGAATCAGAAGAAAGCTGATATCCGACAGGCCAGAATGCTAAACCAGAACGGAAGATCAGATCGAACTGATCTAGTCAGATAACTCAGCGGAAGTCATGAAGCTCAAACCTCGAATACTAGAAGATCGATGACTTCCGGAAGATAAGACCGTAAGACCTACATCGGCGGAGTCACCGGGTTGAAGCTAAGTCAACAGCGCCGTAAGACTCTATCGTAGATCGATCGGGCCAGATCGATCGGATCGCTAAGATGAAAACTGATGTTTCATCTTATCATACGTCTGCGATCTAAACAAGAAGAATACCAACCTTAGTTGGAGGAACAACACTGCAAAGCAAGGCTTCCATCCAATAAGGAAGAAACACGTATGAACAGAGAGCCGACATCGCGGGATTCGATGTTGCTCTCTCAAACGGCTATAAAATACACATTCACGCTTTTCATACCATGCTGTTCTGAAGCACGCCACATCAAACCGCAACTCTACCAAAAATAGCCCGAGATTCAAATTGCTCTCCAACGGCTCTTTGATCTCAAGGTCTATAAATATGGGACCACACTTAGGAGTGATACACGGAAATGCTTGGACAAACAACATAATCAAGAAGCTCAAACTATAGTCGATTTCGCACGAAGAACACAACAACAAGCTTATTTTATATTGTGTTCATCCCATAAGTTCTTAGCAAGAAATCTTTTCATCTAGCTTTTTAAGAACGCTTTGTAACGCAAGGAAAGATTTCATAGTTGGAACCTCAACAATCTTACCCAAACCCCAAGTTAGGATAAGTTGTTTAGAAGATTTCGATCCAGGGTTTCTAAGATTGATTTACAGGATCGGTTGAGTGAGAACTCTTAAAACATCTGTTGGTGTACTGTGTTGGACTAACACACTAAACTAAGTCCAGTCGGTTAAGTCGGTTAAGTCGGTTAAGTTGGTGCCCCTTGTGAAAGGGAAGAGTGGGATGATTTAGGACCGGGTTTGTCCGAACCACTATAAATCTTGTGTGCCTTTATCGCTTTGATTAATCGCTCTCACATCGCACAATCTTAAAGCGCGATACATTCTAAGTTAAGATCAGATAGCACCAAGCTTCTGATCTGATCGGACCTGAAATTTCTGTCATCGGTTTAAAAAGATAAAACTTGGAAACTAATTTATACAAACTGGTTTTTCACACGGGTAAAACTTAAGCTTCCGCACACATCAGTTAATCGATAGTTACCGAACCGATCCGCTTTCGGGCGTTCAAGAAGTTGGTTATCAGACCAAACCGATTCACTTCGCGACTCGATCAAAGCTATCTGCTCTCACACCGATCTGCATTTAAAAAGTTTTTTCAAGTCTATTCACCCCCCTCTAGACTTACGCCTCACTTAACCCGATTCGGGACCTACAAGTGGTATCAAAGCGGTTGGTTCTTCCGACCAATTGACTACTGCGGTGTCATTGTGGTCAATCGAATCGATCTTGAAAAACGTTTTTAAAAACTCATTCATTTTCCAAAATCACTCAAAGATGGATAACACGTCCCAGTATGTATCATGATCTGCCGAAGTTCTCAATTGATGAGTATGCGATTGGGCCATATATATGTCCAACCATCTAGGCTCGTCAATTGGCGAGAATGATGGAAGTCATCGAGAGAGGACCCATCATCATTTACTACGACAATCCTGCAATCGGAGGAGATCCAGATTTTCCGCGGAAGTCTTGTACTAAAAAAAGCCCAAACGATGGACACGGAAGAAAGAAAATCGCATACTCGGACACCATTGCAAGACATATCATCATGAAGACAATGGATAAGGTCACCAAAGAAAAGATTAAGTATCTCAAATCTGCGAAAAGCAATGTGGGATACTCCGCCGAGATCTGCGAGGGAAATGAGCAGATAAAAAGCGGTACCGCCTTCTTCAACCGGTGAAGTTCGAGAAAATCAAGATGTCGCTTCAATCTAAACCATCAACTAACTCGATGGAAGAATTACAATGTCTATAAACAAGCTTCGAGAACTTGGTAGAGAGATGTCCGATAAAGATATCAACTATAAGATCCTAAGGTCTCTCACCAAGAAGTGGGACATGAAGGTCACGGTAATCAAAGATTGCCGGGACATTTCAAGAATGAAACCTAGTAGCTTGTTCTTGAGTCTTAAAGCTCACGAAGTTCGACTCGATTGAAAGAGGTCAAGCCGATGAAGACGAGGCCCCCTTTTGAAACCTCGACTTCAAAAATCGGTTGCTTTCAAAGGCAACCGATGGCAGAACAAAGGCCAATGAACCCATTGGAAATATATTAAGTCAGCGGAAGCGGATCGCGTTGCTTACCGAAGCTTGAGAAGTCGATATACAACTTGGTAAGTATCGAAGATTTTATAAGGACTATCAACATACCGAGATTTCAGATAGGAGATCGCACAATAGATCTCCGAAAAAGAACCAGATCCGATGATCGGAGGGATCACAGAGATGAAAGGGAAAGAGATAGTCGAGACGGGCGAAGGAAGAGATAACCAATCGATAGAAGAAACTCGGACTACTATCGAAAAGGAAATCACCCGATAGGTCATACAGACGAGTGATTCACCCGAAGGAAAGGAAGTGGATCAAGGAGCGTGCTTCAATCGTGAGAAGCCAGTCACTATAGACAGATCGCCTGCACTGACGCCGGAGAGAGGGAAGAAAAGAGGAACAAAAGAGAGCAACGCTTATAGAGACAGTAAGAGCTATGGTTGCCGACACGTCAGAATCGGGACGATTCTATCGCCTCCGAGGACTCGAATACTCCTCTCAGAAGACTTCGCGTCGACAAGAAGTGCCGCCGACTTCTATGAAAATGAAGATCCGATATTCTCGCCGACGATGATGAACTCTGCCGATGGCCGGGGAGGACGGTCCCGAGGTAACCTCCAAACCCCTTCGTTCGCTTCTACACTTTATCATTAAGACACTTTGGGGAGATTGACTGCGGCTCTACTCAGTGAGCAATTGCTTGAAGATCTCTCCAATGCAAGAGAAACTTATGCTATTGTGGAAGTTTGAGAATGATAAGCCGAGGACTAGAAATAATCAACTTTTGTCAAGAAAATGATCTCAGAAAAGCCTCCGAACTTAGATAGATTTAAATCGCTCGTATGTAATCGAGGAATTTAAAATTCTCGGTTAAAGCTTCGATCAGAAAAGCAGATCAAAGATCGATGGAAATTAACGAACAAACAAAGTTCGATGACTTCAAAATCTTGCAAGCAAAATTCGATGAGCTATTAGAATGCATGAAAGTCCGAAATCCTCCGAGGATAATCTGCGAAGAAAATAGAGGTTTTTTCAAAATCATCTAAAACCGATTCAAGACATGAACGCCTATTTTCGAAAGTAAAGATTGATAAGGAGGACTTGGCTATGAGAAACCCTCCACATCCTCAAAAGCCCCGACCGATTCATCTCGTAAAGGTGTAATCGACGCAATTCGAAAAAGATACACCAAAAGCTAAACTTGTATCTAATAGGGTAAGAGACCGATTGATTTGGTGTAAGGCAAGTGCCCAACCGTAGTGGGAACAGAAATGGACCCCAACTGGTAAAGCATCAGCCGAGGAATCAACGGAAGAACCCAGTTCTTCTGAAGAGACCTCAACCTGATCAACAGATCAGGAATCAGAAAAGACAACCTACAAAAGGGAAGTCTAATCTGAGACCCAGTCAAGGTCAGCTGCCTAATAAGCATGCTTCAGGTAAACTGCGAAAACCATCTATGCGAAAAGGATATGAATCTTTTGATGGTAGCAGTCGTACCTACCCCTATAGTCAGAAATTTAGGGCTGCTGCACCTGAACCACACTGGATAAAAAGAAGACAAACTGAAAAGTTAAATCATAAGTCTTCTAAGTCATCCAAGGTTCACACAAGTAATCATACAAATCAGAAAGCATATGAGGATAAGTATGATTATGTTGACAGGTATGGGAGACAAATCAGGACCTTCTGATCTGACTGATCACAATAGAAGTGCTCTGTTTGTATGGATCCCCAAATCCAAACCTAACCCCTCAGGACCCAATCCGAAAGGGGGTACCTAAAGCCGGATCGGATTGCAGGTCGCGTGGGTCTGGCCAACAAAGGAGGTGTGCAAGCAACTATCTGGTACATCGATAGTGGATGCTCAAGGCACATGACTGGAAGCAAACATCTCCTCAGTTCCTACATAGAACAGAAAGGCCCGCGTGTACTCTTCGGTGATGATAACTTTGGTTATACCAAAGGGTTCGAACCTTAGAGAATGATGATGTACAAATGGCGGAGTCTCAGTATGTCGAAGGTCCAAGACAACCTATTATCGGTTTCACAATTTCTGCGACAACGGATTCAGTGTTGAGTTCTCGACTGATCAATGCACTATCAAGAATCGAGTCACTCAACAGATTTTGCTAACTGGTTCAAGAAAAGGGACGATCTACACAGCTGATTGGAACAGTTGTCCAAGAAATGCGTGCTCGATTGTTAAGAGTTCCAAAAAGTAGCGGTTGGCTCTGCACAAAAGAATGAGCCATCCGAACTTTAAAACTCTTAATAAGATAGCTAGGATGTCTCTAGTGGAAGGACTTCCGAATGAAGTGTTCTCAAAGGATCGGACACATGTATCGCATGTCGGAAGGAAAACAGTCAAAGCTTCATTCAAAGGAATTTCGGACCAAAGATCCAAACAATCTTCGCAAAATGCTTCATATGGATCTGTTTGGACCGATTACACGGTCGGTCTCAACGGACGAAATACACTCGTAATCGTGGATGACTATTCCAAGTTTACGGGTTATATTCTTACATAAGAAGAATGAGACGACAACCAAGATACCCGGCCGCTAAGAAGATTACAAAATGAGAAGGGTGTCAACAGTAGTAAAAAATCGGATCGGATAAAGGTACAGAATTTTCGAACTCTTTTATTACCGATTTTTGCTCTAAGTTTGGTATCAAAGATGAAACATCAATTGAGGACGCCACAACAGAATGGAGTAACCGAACGGAGAAACAGAACTCTCAAAGAAGTTCGCCGAACAATGTTAAATTTGAACATGCGATACTAAACCGCGTTTCAGGCGTATAATCAACATCGCATGCCATACGCAGAACAGATGTCTCCCGACTAAGGCTCACTACAAAACACCCTTATGAACTATGGAAGGGCGTAAAACCCGTGTTTTTTACTTCCATGTTTTTTTGGGCGCAAGTGTTTCATACACAACAATGGGAAAAGTCATTGAAGACTTTTGAGGCCAAGTCCGATGAGGGTATATTTCTAGGTATTCCTCATCTAGCAAAGCTTTCGCGGTCTACAACAAACTAACCCTAATTGTGGAAGAAACACCCCATGTAACTTTTGATGAAGCATCTTCTCGATCAAGAGAAATCCTCGTAGAACAAGAAGTACCGATCTACCGTAACTCGATATTCGGAAAATGGATCATTTAACGATCAAGGAAAAGGATCGAAATCAGATCAATTTACATTCCGGATCTATTGATTCACCGGATCAATCGATCCTAAGGTACGAACAATCATCGATGAAAAAAGCCGATTCAAATTGAGATAAGAAAGAACCGAACCATCCGGGTTCGGGGGAACTGGTTCTCACGTAATGCAGACATCAAAGACATGATGATTCCAACATCACCGAGACTTGTTCTTATCAAGTGGACCATAACCTGCACCACTCCCAATCACTAGTAATAAGATTTTATCGTAAGCGGACGATGTTCTCAAAACCGACGCAAATCGTAATGAGAAGGACACGGATAACGATCATCCAACTGATCGATAATTGGAGACCCGTCGATAAAATTAAAACTAGACATCAGTTGGTGAAAGTGCCATGTATTGTTTGTTATCCGGTCTATGAAGGAACCAACTACAATAGAGGAAGCATTACAATAAGATAAATCGGATTCTAGCCCCCGCAGGAGGAGCCGAAATGAAGCAGTTCGAGAGAAATGAAGTATGGGAACTAGTAGATGCACTGTGTCATCAAGACGTAATGGTAATTTAAATGGATCTTCAAGAACAAGAGAGAGAAAAATGTTATCACCAGAAATAAGGCAAGACTTGTTGCTAAGGGGTATTCACAATCGGAAGGAATTGATTACTGATGAGACCTTTGCACCCGCCGCCTTTGAAGCCATTCGGTCATTGTTTTCGGCATATGCTTCCTACGAGAGGGTTCATTGTGTATCGATGGACGTAAAGAGTGCTTTTCTTAAACGGGGGTACTAGCGAGAGGAAGTTTATGTCGAACAACCTCCAGAGCTTTGAAAAGGGCAACCAAGTGTATCGTTTTAGAAAAAGCTCTTTTATGGCGCCTGAAAACAGTTCATGAGCTTCGGTATGATACACTCTCTCGGTTCTTGATCGAAAGTGGGTTCACTAAAAGGAAATGGGACGTAACCTTATTCGAGAATAGAAGATGGAGAAGATATTACGATGGTTTGATTTCGTGGGCGACATCATCTTTGGATCTCCTAACAAGAACCTTTGTGAAAGATTCAAAAAAACCGATGCAAGGGAAAATTGAGATGTCCATGATGGGTCGATGAATTACTTTCTAGGTCTCCAAGTTAAACAAAGTACGTAAGGGATATTCATCTGCCAAGCAAAAGTACACTAGGAATCTTTTGGCTAAGTTTGGAGTTCAAAATAGTAAGGAAGCCAAAATTCTATGATGATTTGGATTCAAGATGGATCGAGATGAAATTTGGTCGAAAACAAATCGAAGGAATATAGGGCTCTCATTGGATCTCTATTATACCGTTGCCAAATGGGACAGATATCACTTTTGCAAGAGGGTGTATGTGCGATTTCAAGCAAATCCAATGTTGACCACCTAGAAGCGGCCTAAGCGGATTCTTAAGTATCTGAAGGAACAATAAACCTTGGTTTATTCTACCCATCGATGATAATCTAGAGCTTAGTGGGTATTCTCGATTCTCGATTATGGAGGTTGCAAGATCGACGAGAAAAAATCAACCTCGGGAACATGTCGGGTTCTTAGGAAGTAACCCATCTCGTGGTTTTCAAAAAGCGTACATCGGGCGACATCTACAATCAAGCGAATATATATGGTCAGCAGAAGTTATTGTTCCCTAATCGCTGCTCAGCTCAATCGGCAAATTGAGGATTACAACATTGTAGCTAAGAACGCACCTATATTCTCGCGATGTAATAGTCTTTATTGCAATCACTCGTAATCCGGTTCTACATACAAGATGCAAGCATGTGGATGTCGGACACCACTTTATAAGAGATCACGTTGAAAAGAAGAATATCGTAATGGAAAAGATTCATACCGATATCTGAAGGTCGATATTCTAACCAAGCCACTAATGAGATCGATTCAGAGATTTATGCAATGAGCTAGGACTTCTAGATCTTGGAGAAATGTCACCGAAAAAATGTTTGATGGAATGTTCTCGAACTATTTGGTTAAGAGACTAACCAGATCGAGAGAAATCATTGAGTTTGGAATCTTAATCGATCTCAAGAGATCGATAAGCAAAAATCGATCAGACTTACACGCTACCAGATCCAAAGGAACTGATCAAATTTTAGTTTATCAGATTTAAAGTCTATCAGTTTAAAGGAACTGATCAGATTCAAGGTTTATCAGATTAAAGGAAAATGCTCAGTTTAAAGGATTATCTGATTAAATCAATTTGGTTATAGTATTTCTTTGTGAATCGATTTAATGATATTCAACAAGCAAGATTCGAGATTAAGAGCTAACAATCGCATAAGAAAGGTGAATTTACACAACGATGAAATAATGAGAACTTTTCATTGATAAAAACCCGAAGGTGAGGTTACATTACGAGTTACAAGTACAAGAAGACCCGGAGGTCAGTACATAAATGTTAACCAAAATCCTAAACCTATAACCCTAAACCTTCATCCAAACCCAAACCCAAACCCAAACTCATTGGTTAAGTGTTAAAGAAGGAAAGAGAGAGATTTTATGAAATCGACGCTCTCATTTTTCCCACTTAACAAAGGTGAGGGGGCTTGAAAGGTAATCCCATGCCGCAAACTGATGGACTCTCCAAGTGAAGTGAGAGCGGCATTGATAGGATTCTTAAGCCTCGAGCCCTAAAAAGGAAGAGTAATAGGGCTCTCGGTTTTGTTAAATGGAGCACGTGTGCCAAAGAGTTGGTCGTCGGATCTCATGGGCACATGTCTTCGATATTTTATACCGCACTAAGTCCGATGGTTTACGGTTATTCGTCATCGAGATAGACACACAAGGTGCATACGGTTAGGAGAAGTGTCTTCTCGATTTACCAAAAGCCAGATCCGCCGCTATGGTGGTAGAGAAGCTTCTAAAGAATCGATGAAATCGAAGATGATGAAGAAAAAAAGACAATAAGGGATGCAAAGGGTTGATTTGAGAAGGTGAAACCATATAAAAAGGGTGTAAAAGTGTTTTTGGAAGTCTCACGGAAACAAGGGTTCACCAAGATACATGATTCTTACAAAGAAGATAAGTATGGTGAATGGGTGATGTTGTGTAAAACATTGGTCCAATTTATAGAGGCCAAGCAAGGATGCAAATGCAATTTTCATTTCAAGAAGCCTATCAGAAATTTGCATCAAAAGGATGAGTGTAGAAATCACGTTTGATCGATAATTGGATAAATTTACGGTTGATTGACATATCGAGAGATTGAGACGATATTTACGATGTCAATCACGCCTACTTAGGGAATAGAAGCTACTACTCTAGACTAAGTTTTGGCGGTAACACTTATCCCAAGAATTGGCTTATCTGAAAAGAATCGGATGAGGTCAACCAAAATCGATTATTTACGAGCATGATCGGATGAGAGAGATCTCTGAGCTTGAAACTCAAATAAATCGATATATATCGGTCTATGTCGGAAATATCGGTTGAAGGGGAACTTCAACCGACGATCAAGAGGATCAAAAGGAAATCGAGGGCGTACTCAAGGAAAGATCACTAAGCTGAAGTTTCAACAAAATCGATCAATTGGAGAAGATCGGTTGAAAGGATCGGTTGGGAAATTTCTTAAGGCTTAGGCAGAGTGATTAAGATCAACAAGTGGAATCAACATTGACATAATATTGACCGACATAACATCGGTCAACCGATCACGATCTCTTTTCTCTTGTTCTTCACTTATTTATCGGATCAGATCGATATTATTTATCTTCTTGTACCCACTATCCTTGTGACGTGTACTCTGCAAATCATTTAATGCGGACGGGGTACATGTATTAACCGCTACTTGATCGTGCTTTTTAAATCCAAAAAGTTTTGTGACGTGCGTTTTCGACCCTACGATCAAAACCGCTAAATCTGAGCGCATAATCTTTTCAAAACGATTGATCTTCAAAATCTTGTCTTATTGTACCCTCGCCTCTATATAAGATTCATCAAACCTTACGAGTTTTTCTCGCTTCACAAACTTGCATTACTTTCTTTGAAAAACTTCAAATTTTCTCACGTTTCAAAAGCGATTTCTTAGAGTTCAAAATCTTCTCGAAAATTTGAATCGGTAATATTTTCTTTTTAAACTTAATGATGAATCTTTCTTTCCGATAAAAACATTGTTTTTCAAAAGTTGTTTTTCGGAATTTATGCTTCATTGCCTTTTGTTTTCCGCGGTATGATATTGATATTGATTATGCACAAATTTAATGAGTCTATCTCACCTGTAGATGGCCACTCATGGACTAGGAAAGATCATGTGCAACTATGCGGAACCGCAACGAAGATCTTTGAGGATAAGTTCGTTCGGGTTTGGAACCACCGAGGATTATGAATCCATGGAGGTGGAACAAATTACGAAGATTTGCCGGATCGAAACATATTGCTCTCTCCATCGCAATCCGGTGATGCAAAGATGAAGCACTACAATTCTTGCAGAATTTGAGTGTGGATACAGAAAACCAGAGATTTAACCGATGTCGCTGGGCCAAGCGGAGAAGAAATCGATCGACAAATGCGGACATCACTCGCCCTGCAGTGCTTTTACCAAAGGGCTTAATCTCTCCCGCGACTACGGGGAGAATGAGGACGAAGAAATCGGAGAGGAGCTCTTAAGAGAGGCAGACAAACATCGAAGCCGGATTCATCGTGCCAATGCTCAAAAGAAAGTACAGATCGCTGTTTGACATTCTCATTAAGAACGATCATGGGAATCTCATTTAGCCCGGATGCTCTCACATCACCAAAATGTCAAAGATGGCAGCAATAATTGATGGGGCTCAGAACATCAATCGCACGGCTCCTCGAAAAGCCATCTTGCTCCAAGAACACGAAAAATTTGGAGTCAATGAATCCAAAAGGTCTTTTGAAAAAAAGAGAGAAAAGAATCTCAACAAGGTTGCGCTTATATTGAAGGACAAACGCGGCCGGAATGGAATCGTAATGGATCAAGTCTCACAATGCCTTTCCTTCTCATCAACTTCAGCTATATATGGGCCACTGTGACGATGACAAGGAGCCCACTCTAACAAAATCAAGAAAGGAAAGAGCAAAGGTTCGCCTATCCACACCCGGGCTTGCTCCACGTAAAAAAGAAACGAAATCGTGAAGGCCTGCGAGAGAAGAGGCCAAAGAAAGCAAAGTAAGCTACCATGACTCTAAGACTAGAAGATGAGTCGAAGAAGAAAGAGCGCTGTAATCTTCCAAGGCGCAACAAAGAACAGAATCGACAGTAAGCTTCAACTCGGGGGCTCGAAATAACGATCCGGGAGGTAGAAGCATAAACCGATAAATCTCCTTTCTCAACCTTGCCGATTCACCGCCGACTAAAGGTCGCTGAGCATGTCACTCCCCGCTAGTTCACCGCCATGAACTCAACCAGACATAATCGCCACTACAAAGCAGTAACCATCGCAGTCGAACTAATCGTACAACTTCCGCCGACTCAAGCACAACCGAAGCTTCCACATCTCATCCAATGAGAATCGACAGATAATTCCTCAGATCCAGATCAACAAAGACCATCACCGGAAAAATGGTTAGACTAAGAATTGAAGCGAGAGATTGATGAGATGTATCCTGTTGGTCGCCCATCCCGCTATCGAGAGAAGAAGTCATGGAGATCCTCACCGAGAGAGATCTCAGATTAAAAAGCTTTCGAGATCTTATCTTACTTGTTGAGCAGATGGGTGGTGCGGATGAGTTCGCAGATTTTGACTTCGATATGAGGAAATCCGCCAAAGTGGGATCACCAATGAGCTAATATCCGATAAATCTGGAAAGCTCGATCCGTGAAGTTGGAATTTAGGGAAGAAGAAAAGTTCGAGATCGCCAAGAAGCTCGAAAATGATTTGAAATGGAGAATGCGGTGAGCCGCCGATGAAAGTGGAACTGTCTTTTGCAGGTTCACGACCAACCACCGGAAAGGCACAAACAATCGAACCCGATCAAGTGATGGATCCAATTCCTACATCTCAAATCACCATCGATCAACCGTGAGATCAAATCTTGTCTCAAAGATCTCTGAAAAGAAGAGATTGAGGTGCTTAATCGATCGAGACAAATTAGTCTCAAACAAATCGAAGCAATCGAGATCAGTTCTCCCAATCCATGACCACCATATCCATTGAGCTTACAAAATCGGGTTGATGACAAATTCAAAAAAAGTGGATCAAAATCAATCTTCTTTTCTAACGCCACCGAGAAAAGGCTCGAGTTATCGTAAGAGAAATTTGACAAAATGATTTGGACACTCTCTCGCTACAATGAAACCGCGCCAAGACAGAGATTACATAACTGCTGTTAGAATCTAACAACTCAAATTTTCAGTTTATCTGCTAATGATCTAAATCGGGCATTATCAATCAACTTTGGGTCTCGACTTCCCACCTCAACGCGCTTTTTTGATCAAACCAAAAAGGGGAAGGATCTCGAGAAACCAATCGACACATCGAAGATAAGGCCCATGGACAAAGCTCAATTGCAAAAAAGGTCTGCGGGTCTTTGGGACATCAAACTGACTGGACCCGATTTCTCGGACCAGAAAGTTGAAGTATACTAGTCGACATCTGAGTTGATAAGGAGCTAGTCATAAGATTGTCCAAAAGAGCGGATGATCAAGAAGAAAGAAAGAGGCGTAAAAACGGGCACAAGCGAAGGGTTGAAAACAAGTTCAAATCAAGGGCTAAGAAAGGATTGACCGGAAAATCGCACTGAACCTCGGTTGCCAAGCAAAGAGTCGACGAGATCATACCAAAAACCTGCACACGCTTAAGAGGTTTGAGGAATGGAATAAGATCGAAGTGAATGGCTTCTAGATGCCTTTGTCCTTGATCTTGTTCCAAAAGAAGAATCACCGGATGATGAGTTCCTCAATGGTTCGAATAAATATCCGGACTTTTCAAGTATCCGGAAAATGAGGCCAAGCTTATAAATGTAAAGATATCTCGCCAAGAGTATGATCGTTAATATACTCGAAGAAGCGGATGGCTCATTTGACAGATGGCATTTGAGAGATTCTACTTTGACATCTTGAGCAAATCGCATATAACCGATCAAGTGGCATAACCGATGTCAAATGGAAACTCTATCGATTTTCAACGTTCCACAAGACCAAAGAGAAATGCCGAAGGATACAAGCCTAAGGAGTGAAGAATCGAAGACGTCTAGGGATCGTTTTGCTTTTAAATTCAAAACTTTTCGATGTAACATGTAATCAACATATCTAATGAAAAGTTTATTTTTTTCGATCCCAAGACAAAATCTCTTTGTCTTCGATTATTTGCTTTTTTTAATTATTCTATACTTATCAACAGTTTGGTTTCTCAGTGTTATGGTTTCATCAAAAAAGTGGGAAATTGTTGGGAAATTTATAGTTTTGATGAAAGTTCCAAAAAACACATGTAATAGGACCGGTCGGACTGTTAGTGATCGATGTTTACATTATCGCGATAGGAGACCGGTTGATAATGATTGTATAGAAAACCGATGTAATAGATAGGTCACATATTGAGGGGGAACTCAATATGTAAAGGTCGATCTGAAGAAGAATCAAGAAAGTTCGATATCCCAAGCAGCCGTAATGCTAAACCCGAGCGGAAGATCGATCGAATCGATCTAGTCGATAACTCAAACGGAAGTCATGAAGCTCAAACCTCGAATACTAGAAGATCGATGACTTCCAAGATAAGACCGGAAGACCTACATCACCGAGTCATCGAGTTGAAGCTAAGTCAACAGCGCCAGAAGATTCTATCGTAGATCGATCGATTCAGATCGATCGGATCACTCCATAAGATGAAAACCGATGTTTCATCTTATCATACGCTCGCGATCTAAACAAGAAAGAATACCAACCTTAGTTGGAGGAACAACAACGCAAAGCAAGGCTTCCATCCAATAAGGAAGAAACACGTATGAACAGAAAGATACGATATCGCGGGATTCGATGTTGCTCTCTCAAACGGCTATAAAATACACATTCACGCTTTTCGGCCCATGCTGGTTCTCGAAGCCGCGTCATCAAAACTGCGAACTCTACCAAAAATAACGAGATTCAAATTGCTCTCCAACGGCTCTTTGATCTCAAGGTCTATAAATATGGGACCACACTTCAGAGTGATACACGGAAATGCTTGGACAAACAACATAATCAAGAAGCTCAAACTATAGTCGATTTCCACGAAGAGAACAACAACAAGCTTATTTTATATTGTGTTCATCCCATAAGTTCTTAGCAAAGAAATCTTTTCATCTAGCTTTTAGGCTTGTATGCGAGGAAAGATTTCATAGTTGGAACCTCAACAATCTTACCCAAACCCCAAGTTAGGATAAGTTGTTTAGCAAGATTCGATACCAGGGTTTCTATAACGATTTAAGGATCGGTTGAGTGAGAACTCTTAAAACATCTGTTGGTGTCTTGTGTTGACTAACACACTAAACTAAGTCCATCGGTTAAAGTCGGTTAAGTTGGTGCCCCTTTGTGAAAGGGAAAGAGAGGACGAGGACCCGGGTTTGTCCGAACCACTATAAATCTTGTGTGCTTTCATCGCTTTTTGATTAACGCTTCTCACATCGCACAATCTTAAAGCGCATACATTCTAAGTTAAGATCGGATAGCACCAAGCTTCGATCCGACGTCGGACTCAAATTTCTGTCATCGGTTTAAAAGATAAAACTTGGAAACCGTTTATCATAAACTGGTTTTTCACACGGGTAAAACTTTTTCTTCGACACATCGGTTAATCGATAGTTCGGTCGATCCGCTTCGCTGTTCAAGAAGTTGGTTATCGAGACCAAATCGATTCAGTTCAAGACTCTGATCAAAGCATTCCGCTCTCACACCGATACGCACGAAAAGTTTTTTCGAAGTCTATTCACCCCTCCTCTAGACTTCGCTTTCACTTAACAGATTCAGGACCTCTGATTTCGATTCGGTGCATATATAAAAACAAAAGGGGTGAGGCAAGAGTGATTCAATTTTTATTTTTTTTGCTTTTTAAGAACGATGTGTGTTATGCTTATAAACGAATGCATAAGGCAAGTAATAACATAAAGCAGTAAAGAACACACAATTTTATAGTGGTCGGACAACTCGGCCTACATCCACTCTTCCCTTCATGGGGCACCCACTAAACCAACTTAACCCAACGGGACTTATCACCCTCACGGGATTGCCGATAGATGTTTACCGAGTTCACACTCAAACGGGACTTATCACCCTCACGGGATTGCCTACCCTCCTTTCGGGATTGCTTAGATGTTTATCGAAGTTCCCACTCACCTACAAACTTATCCTATCAAACGGATTTGGGTAAGGTTGTTTTGTTTCCAACTAGGGTGAGATTTTCCCTTACATTTGTTTAGCCTCAATGCTAAGGATGGGAAAATCTCTCTGAAAGCTTAGGATATGGCATTTTTGCTTAGATACAATGAAGAACACTCTTGGGTAAATTTGGATATGTAATGCTCGTGTTCTTGAATGGAGTTGCTTGAATATTTGGCTTTTTAATTTCACTTTGCAGATCCTCCATTCTCTTCTTTTGAAGATAGTGCAATGTATTTATAGTGTGGATTTGAATATTACCGTTGGAGAGTAATATTCAAATCCATACTAATAATCTTCCAGCTTTTCTTTGTCCTTTTGCACTGTTGTTTGCAGCTTTATGTCACATCCATATATGTTGTTATCTTCTTATTGATCAGCTGCTTTTGTGTGTCTAACGGATCCGATCATTTCATGGGACATCGTTCATTGCTTCGATTCTCGTCTTTGATCCGTCCAATGAAATCGATCAGAGATTTACGGTGTCTTTGAAATCATTCATTCATCGATCTTAAATTATCGTTCATCGATTATGAAATTATTGTTCATCCGAATCGATTTTTATTGTTCATCGGTCGATTTCCTTAACCGATTTCTTTGTTCATCGGCTCGATTTCGTCGCCGATTCGATCGTCGGCTGACGATCAGTCAAGATCGATCTGGATCAAGATGAGCAAACCGCATCGAAAAAAGCGCTCTGATGTCGATTCTATAAGATGTCACCATGATGATCAATCTAGCATGATGATCGGTTACATAAGATCAAGCATAAAGAAAATCGCATCGAAAAACCGCATTGCAGTCGGGTTTCCACGACGCCGGTTAACTTCGAACTCATCCTTCTCATCCGATCTTGATCGGCCTCGTCTGCGACCTCGTCGATCTCGATCATCTTAAATCGATTTCATGAGTTCCCTCAACTTGTTCTTAGTTTCCCCTCAACTTGTTATCTCGTAAATTAGCTTCAAAAAACACAAGTTGATAATGTTTTGGCATAATTAATCAAAACTAAAATATCCCAACAATTTCCTTTTTTTTTTTGATAATGACGCCAAAACATTAAAATATATGCACTTTTCTGAGATCGGGTTTTGATTTAAAAGATCGGTTCAGAGGTCACTTTGAAAAGTTGTGAACGTTTGAACTCCCCGCCTCGATACCAATTGATGGTATCATTCGTAAATCCACATTGAAAAATGATGACCTTTTGAACAACCCGCTCGATACCAATTGATGGTCCCGCTTTTGAAAACCCATTTGCACGCATGGAAGCAAAACGCGTTTTAGTTCGGCATATAAAAAAAAAGGGGTGAGGGCAAGAGTGATTCAATTTTTATTTTTTTTTTTTGCTTTTAAGAACGATGTGTGTTATGCTTATAAACGAATGCATAAGGCAAGTAATAACATAAAGCAAAGAAAGAACACACAATTTTATAGTGGTTGGGACAACTCGCCCTACATCCACTCTTCCCTTCATGGGGCACCAACTAAACCAACTTAACCAATCGGGACTTATCACCCTCATTTGGGATTGCCGATAGATGTTTACCGAGTTCACACTCAAACGGGACTTATCACCCTCACGGGATTGCCTACCCTCCCTTTCGGGATTGCTTAGATGTTTATCGAAGTTCACTCACCTACAAACTTATCCTATCAAACTGATTTGGGTAAGGTTTGTTTTGTTTCCAACTAGGGTGAGATTTTCCCTTACATTTGTTTACCCCAAAGCCTAGGGATGGGAAAATCTCTCTAAGCTTAGGATATGGCATTTTTGCTTAGATACAATGAAGAACACTCTTGGGTAAATTTGGATATGTAATGCTCTGTGTTCTTGAATGGAGTTGCTTGAATATTTGGCTTTTAATTTCACTTTGCAGATCCTCCATTCTCTTCTTTTGAAGATAGTGCAATGTATTTATAGTGTGGATTTGAATATTACCGTTGGAGAGTAATATTCAAATCCATACTAATAATCTTCCAGCTTTTCTTTGTCCTTTTGCACTGTTGTTTGCAGCTTTATGTCACATCCATATATGTTGTTATCTTCTTATTGATCACCGCTTTTTGTGTGTAATCGGATCGATCGATCAACGGATTCTTGCTCATTGCTTCGATTCTCGTCACTGACCGGGTCCACGGGAATCGATTCAGATTTCGTAAAATAAATCACCGTTTCATCGGGCTATTGAAATCATCGCTCATCGATGTTAAATTACCGCTTCATCAGCTATGTAAATTACTGCTCATCCTAATCGATTTTATCGCTCATCTGGCTCCCATTTCACGAACTGATTTTACTGTTCATCGGTTCGATTTTCGTCACCGATTCGACAAATTTCACTCGATCGATCAGTCTGCGACTGATTCGATCAAGATGAAAGCAAATCGCGACGTAAAACCGCTACAAAGAATCAAGCATGTTAATCGCCTACATTGATCGAAATGCCATAAAGAATCAGCATAAAGGATCAGCTATTACAGCATCGCATAAAGAAATCGTGATCGTAAAACCGGGTGATTGGGTGTGTCAGCCGACGCCATTAACTCGAACTCATCCTTCTCATCCATCTTGATGGCCTCGTCTCCGCAACCTCTCCTCGATCTCGATCATCTTCGCTGCGATTTCATGAGTTCCCCTCAACTTGTTCTTCCGTTCCCCTCAACTTGTTATATCAGAAATTAGCTTCAAAAACACAAGTTGATAATGTTTTCGCATAATTAATCAAAACTAAAATATCCCAACAATTTCCCCCTTTTTTGATAATGACGCCAAAACATTAAAATATATGCACTTTTTACAGAGATCGGGTTTTTGATTTAAAAGATCGATTCAGAGGTCACTTTGAAAAGTTGTGAACGTTTGAACTCGCTCGATACCAATTGATGGTATCGGTTAAATCCACATTGAAAAATGGTGACCTTTTGAACAACCCGCCCGATACCAATTGATGGTCCCGCTTTTGAAAACCCATTTGCACGTCTGCGGAAGCAAAAACGTTTTAGTTGGTGGATATAAAAACGGGGGTGAGGCGAGTGATTCAATTTTTTTTTTTTTTTGCTTTTAAGAACGATGTGTGTTATGCTTATAAACGAATGCATAAAGGCAAGTAATAACATAAAGCAAATAAAGAACACACAATTTTATAGTGGTTCGGACAACTCGTCCTACATCCACTCTTCCCTTCATGGGGCACCAACTAAACCAACTTAACCAACGGGACTTATCACCCCTCATGGGATTGCCGATAGATGTTTACCGAGTTCACACTCAAACGGGACTTATCACCCTCACGGGATTGCCTACCCTCCCTTTCGGGATTGCTTAGATGTTTATCGAGTTCCCACTCACCTACAAACTTATCCTATCAAACTGATTTGGGTAAGGTTTGTTTTGTTTCAACTAGGGTGAGATTTTCCTTACATTTGTTTAGCCTCAATGCTAAGGATGGGAAAATCTCTCTAAGCTTAGGATATGGCATTTTGCTTAGATACAATGAAGAACACTCTTGGGTAAATTTGGATATGTAATGCTCTCGTGTTCTTGAATGGAGTTGCTTGAATATTTGGCTTTTAATTTCACTTTGCGCAGATCCTCCATTCTCTTCTTTTGAAGATAGTGCAATGTATTTATAGTGTGGATTTGAATATTACCGTTGGAGAGTAATATTCAAATCCATACTAATAATCTTCCAGCTTTTCTTTGTCCTTTTGCCCTTGTTGTTTGCGGCTTTATGTCACATCCATATATGTTGTTATCTTCTATTGATCAGCTGCTTTTGTGTGTCTAACGGATCGATCATTTCGCCGGATTCTTGTTCATTGCTTCGATTACTCGTCTTTGATCCGTCATTTGAAATCGATCCGTAGATTTACGGTGTCTTTGAAATCTTCGTTCATCGATCTTTGAAATCCTTTGTTCATCGATCTTGAAATTCTTTGTTCATCGATTTGCGAAATTCTTTGTTCATCCGAATCGATTCTTCTGATTTTCATCGGTGCGATTTCACGAACTGATTTTCTTTGTTCATCGGTCGATTTTACGTCGCTTTGATCCGATCACCTTTGATCGATCAGTTCAGACGGTGATCGGATCGGATGAGCAAATCGTGACGTAAAAAGCGCTTTCTGATGTCGGTTTTCTGAATCACCATGATGATGATCACTTCTGATGATCGGTTACAAGATCTTTCTGAAAATCATGATTAGAAAACCGCATTGCGAGTCGGGCCAGACGTCGCTTAACTCGGAACTCATCCTTCTCATCCGATCTTGATCGGCCCTCGTCTCTTGACCTCGTCCCGATCTCGATCATCTTCGGCGATTTCATGAGTTCCCCCTCAACTTGTTCTTAGATTTCCCCCTCAACTTGTTATCGTAAATTAGCTTCAAAAAAACACAAGTTGATAATGTTTTGGCATAATTAATCAAAACTAAAATATCCCAACAATTTCCCTTTTTTTTGATAATGGCGCCAAAAACATTAAAATATATGCACTTTTACAGAGATCGGGTTTTTGATTTAAAAGATCGATTCAGAGGTCACTTTGAAAAGTTGTGAGCGTTTGAACTCACGCTCGATACCAATTGATGGTCATCGGTAAATCCACATTGAAAAAAAAGTGACCTTTTGAACAACCCGCTCGATACCAATTGATGGTCCCGCTTTTGAAAACCCATTTTGCGACGCGGAAGCAAAACGTTTTTAGTTCGGTGGATATAAAAACAGGGGTGAGGCAAGAGTGATTCAATTTTTTTTTTTTTTGCTTTTAAGAACGATGTGTGTTATGCTTATAAACGAATGCATAATGACAAGTAATAACATAAAGCAAAAGAAGAACACACAATTTTATAGTGGTTGGGACAACTCGCCCTACATCCACTCTTCCCTTCATGGGGCACCAACTAAACCAACTTAACCAAGCGGGACTTATCACCCTCACGGGATTGCCGGGATAGATGTTTACCGAGTTCACACTCAAACGGGACTTATCACCCTCACGGGATTGCCTACCCTCCTTTCCGGGATTGCTTAGATGTTTATCGAAGTTCACACTCACCTACAAACTTATCCTATCAAACCGATTTTGGGTAAGGTTTGTTTTGTTTTCAACTAGGGTGAGATTTTCCCTTACATTTGTTTTAGCCTCAATGCTAAGGATGGGAAAATCTCTCTAAGCTTAGATATGGCATTTTTGCTTAGATACAATGAAGAACACTCTTGGGTAAATTTGGATATGTAATGCTCTGTGTTCTTGAATGGAGTTTCTTGAATATTTGGCTTTTAATTTCACTTTGCAGATCCTCCATTCTCTTCTTTTGAAGATAGTGCAATGTATTTATAGTGTGGATTTGAATATTACCGTTGGAGAGTAATATTCAAATCCATACTAATAATCTTCCAACTTTTTCTTTGTCCTTTTTCAGACCGTTGTTTGCGGCTTTATGTCACATCCATATATGTTGTTATCTTCTTATTGATCATTTTTTTTTTTGTGTGTCTAACGGATCCGATCACCACGGATTCTTTGTTCATTGCTTCGATTTCGTCGCACCGATCCGTCCATTTGAAATCTGATCTGTAGATTTACGGTGTCTTTGAAATCCTTTATTCATCGGATGCGAAATCTTTGTTCATCGATTCTTGAAATTACGGTTTTTTCTTGTTCATCCGATTTTTTTTGTTCATCGGTCGATTTACATTACTTTGATTCGTCGATCACTTCGCTTTGATCGGATCAGTCTGGTGTCATCTGATGCGCATGAGCAAAGCGCATCGAAAAGCGCTCTGATGTCGGTTCTTTCTGATGTCACTGATGATGATCAAGCGCTTCGGTGATCGATTCTTTCTGATCTTGCTTTCTGATAAAAAGCGCATTAGAAAAGCGCATTGCGGGTGGTCGGTTTACCGCGTCGATTAACTTTCGGAACTCATCCTTCTCATCCGATCTTGATCGGCCTCGTCTGCGACCTCGTCTCGATCTCGATCATCTTAAATGCGATTTCATGAGTTCCCCCTCCGACTTGTTCTTAGTTCCCCCTCAACTTGTTATCGTAAATTAGCTTCAAAAAAACACAAGTTGATAATGTTTTGGCATAATTAATCAAAACTAAAATATCCCAACAATTTCCCTTTTTTGATAATGGCGCCAAAAAACATTAAAATATATGCACTTTTACAGAGATCGGGTTTTTGATTTAAAAGATCGATTCAGAGGTCACTTTGAAAAGTTGTGAACGTTTGAACTCCCCGCTCGATACCAATTGATGGTATCATTCGAAATCCACATTGAAAAAATGACCTTTTGAACAACCCGCCTCGATACCAATTGATGGTCCGCTTTTGAAAACCCATTTGCACGCGCGAAGCAAAAACGTTTTAGTTCGCATATATAAAAAAAAAGGGGAGGGAAAGAGTGATTCAATTTTTTTTTTTTTTGCTTTTAAGAACGATGTGTGTTATGCTTATAAACGAATGCATAAGGCAAGTAATAACATAAAGCAAAGAAAGAACACACAATTTTATAGTGGTTCGGACAACTCGCCCTACATCCACTCTTCCCTTCATGGGGCACCAACTAAACCAACTTAACCAAGCGGGACTTATCACCCTCACGGGATTGCCGATAGATGTTTCTGAGTTCACACTCAAAGCGGGACTTATCACCCTCACGGGATTGCCTACCCTCTCCTTTCGGGATTGCTTAGATGTTTATCGAAGTTCCCACTCACCTACAAACTTATCCTATCAAACCGATTTGGGTAAGGTTTGTTTTGTTTCAACTAGGGTGAGATTTTTCCTTACATTTGTTTAGCCTCAATGCTAAGGATGGGAAAATCTCTCTAAGCTTAGGATATGGCATTTTTGCTTAGATACAATGAAGAACACTCTTGGGTAAATTTGGATATGTAATGCTCTCGTGTTCTTGAATGGAGTTGCTTGAATATTTGGCTTTTAATTTCACTTTGCGGATCCTCCATTCTCTTCTTTTTGAAGATAGTGCAATGTATTTATAGTGTGGATTTGAATATTACCGTTGGAGAGTAATATTCAAATCCATACTAATAATCTTCCAAGCTTTTCTTTGTCCTTTTGCCTTTGTTGTTTGCGACTTTTATGTCACATCCATATATGTTGTTATCTTCTTATTGATCACCGCTTTTGTGTGTCTAACGGATCGTCGGCTCATGGGATTCTTCGTTCATTGCTTCGATTCCGTCGCTTTGACCGGTCCATTTGAAATCGATCTGTAGATTTACGGTGTCTTTGAAATCACTATTCATCGATCTTTGAAATCTTTATTCATCGATTCTTGAAATTACTTTGTTCATCGATTTTGAAATTCATTATTCATCCGAATCGGTTTTTCTTGTTCATCTGGCCTGATTTCTATCGGTCTGATTTCATCGATTTTCATCGTTTTTTCGGTCAGTACTTTGATCGTCGGCTCACGATCGGATCAGTTCCAGATCGTCTGATCAAGCATGAGCAAAGCGCGCATCGTAAATTTCTTTCTGATGTCGGTTCTTCACGATGTCGAATTTACGGTGATCGATCTCTCTGATGATCGATTCTTCTGATCTTTTCTGAGAAAAAGCGCATAGAAAACCGCATTGTCGGTTTCGGCCAGACGTCGATTAACTCGGAACTCATCCTTCTCATCTGATCTTGATCGGCCTAAATCATGACCTCGTCGTCGATCTCGATCATCTTAAATCGATTTCATGAGTTCCCCCCTCAACTTGTTCTTGTTCCCCTCAACTTGTTATCTGTAAATTAGCTTCAAAAAACACAAGTTGATAATGTTTTGGCATAATTAATCAAAACTAAAATATCCCAACAATTTCCCCCTTTTTGATAATGACGCCAAAACATTAAAATATATGCACTTTTACAGAGATCGGGTTTTTGATTTAAAAGATCAGTTCAGGAGGTCACTTTGAAAAGTTGTGAACGTTTGAACTCCTGCTCTGATACCAATTGATGGTATCAGTTCAGAAATCCACATTGAAAAAAACAAATGACCTTTTGAACAACCCGCCTCGATACCAATTGATGGTCCCGTTTTGAAAACCCATTTGCACGTGCGGAAGCAAAACGTTTTAGTTCGGTGGATATAAAAACAGGGGTGAGGGCAGAGTGATTCAATTTTTATTTTTTTTTGCTTTTAAGAACGATGTGTGTTATGCTTATAAACGAATGCATAAGGCAAGTAATAACATAAAGCAGTAAAGAACACACAATTTTATAGTGGTTGGACAACTCGCCCTACATCCACTCTCTTCCCTTCATGGGGCACCAACTAAACCAACTTAACCAAGCGGGACTTATCACCCTCACGGGATTCCGATAGATGTTTACCGAGTTCACACTCAAACGGGACTTATCACCCTCACGGGATTGCCTACCCTCCCTTTTCGGGATTGCTTAGATGTTTATCGAGGTTCCCACTCACCTACAAACTTATCCTATCAAACCGGTTTGGGTAAGGTTTGTTTTGTTTCAACTAGGGTGAGATTTTTCCTTACATTTGTTTAGCCTCAATGCTAAGGATGGGAAAAATCTCTAAGCTTAGGATATGGCATTTTTTGCTTAGATACAATGAAGAACACTCTTGGGTAAATTTGGATATGTAATGCTCTGTGTTCTTGAATGGAGTTGCTTGAATATTTGGCTTTTAATTTCACTTTGCGGATCCTCCATTCTCTTCTTTTGAAGATAGTGCAATGTATTTATAGTGTGGATTTGAATATTACCGTTGGAGAGTAATATTCAAATCCATACTAATAATCTTCCAAACTTTTCTTTGTCCAGACCTTTGTTGTTTGCGGACTTTTATGTCACATCCATATATGTTGTTATCTTCTTATTGATCACCGCTTTTGTGTGTCTAACGGATCGATCATTTCACGGGGATTCTTGTTCATTGCTTCGATTCGTCACCGATCCGTCATTTGAAATCGATCTGTAGATTTACGGTGTCTTTGAAATCATTATTCATCGATCTTTGAAATCTTGTTCATCGATGCGAAATTATCGTTCATCGATTTTGCGAAATTATCGTTCATCCGAATCGATTCTTCTTATTCATCGATCCGATTTCACGAATCGATTTTCTTTGTTCATCGATCGATTCGTCGGTTTTCGATTCGATCACTCACTCGATCGATCAGTCAGATCGATCTCGATCAGATGAGCAAAGCTGCATCGAAAACCTTTATAAGATGTCGGTTACAAGAATCGGCCAAGTGATCACCTTTATAAATGATCGATTGTTTCAAGATCTAAAGAAAAAGCGCATTCGTAAAAGCGCATTGCGTGTCGGCCAGACGTCGATTAACTCGAACTCATCCTTCTCATCTGATCTTGATCAGCCTCGTCTATGGCCTCGTCTGATCTCGATCATCTTCGTCTGATTTCATGAGTTCCCCCTCAACTTGTTCTTCCGTTCCCCCTCAACTTGTTATCCGTAAATTAGCAAAAAAAACACAAGTTGATAATGTTTTCGCATAATTAATCAAAACTAAAATATCCCAACAATTTCCTTTTTTTTTGATAATGACGCCAAAACATTAAAATATATGCACTTTTACAGAGATCGGGTTTTTGATTTAAAAGATCAGTTCAGGTGGTCACTTTGAAAAGTTGTGAACGTTTGAACTCCTGCTCTGATACCAATTGATGGTATCGATTCAAATCCACATTGAAAAAAAAGTGACCTTTTGAACAACCCGCCTCGATACCAATTGATGGTCCCATTTTGAAAACCCATTTGCACGTGCGGAAGCAAAACGTTTCAGTTCGGTGCATATAAAAACAGGGGTGAGGGCAGAGTGATTCAATTTTTTTTTTTTTGCTTTTAAGAACGATGTGTGTTTTGCTTATAAACGAATGCATAAGGCAAGTAATAACATAAAAGCGAAGAAAGAACACACAATTTTATAGTGGTTCGGACAACTCGTCCCTACATCCACTCTTCCTTCATGGGGCACCAACTAAACCAACTTAACCAACGGGACTTATCACCCTCATGGATTGCGGGATAGATGTTTACCGAGTTCACACTCAAACGGGACTTATCACCCTCATGGGATTGCCTACCCTCCCTTTCGGGATTGCTTAGATGTTTATCGAGTTTCCCACTCACCTACAAACTTATCCTATCAAACCGGTTTGGGTAAGGTTTGTTTTGTTTCCAACTGGGTGAGATTTTCCCTTACATTTGTTTAGCCTCAATGCTAAGGATGGGAAAATCTCTCTAAGCTTAGGATATGGCATTTTTGCTTAGATACAATGAAGAACACTCTTGGGTAAATTTGGATATGTAATGCTCTGTGTTCTTGAATGGAGTTGCTTGAATATTTGGCTTTTAATTTCACTTTGCGCAGATCCTCCATTCTCTTCTTTTTTGAAGATAGTGCAATGTATTTATAGTGTGGATTTGAATATTACCGTTGGAGTAATATTCAAATCCATACTAATAATCTTCCGACTTTTCTTTTTGTCCTTTCAGACTTTGTTGTTTGCGACTTTATGTCACATCCATATATGTTGTTATCTTCTTATTGATCATTTGTTTTTTGTGTGTCTAACGGATCCGATCATTTCACGGACATCGTTCATTGCTTCGATTAATTAGCGCGATGCGGTCCATTTGAAATCGATCGTAGATTTACGGTGTCTTTGAAATCACTTTATTAAATCGATCTTTGAAATCAGCATTCATCGATTCTTGAAATCCTTTGTTCGCCAGTCTTTGAAATCTTTGTTCGCCGATTCTTGAAATCTTTATTCCTCCGGCTGATTTTTCTTGTTCATCGATGCGATTTCCCGGTAAGTTTTCTTTATTCATCGATGCGATTTCACAAAGCCCGATTTTCTTTGTTCATCGGTACGATTTACAGTGCTTTGATCGGTCGGCTCTTTGATCGGATCCGATTACTACTCATCTCCTGGGCTTGCATGAGCAAGCTGCATCAGCTACTACGATGTCGGTTCTTCTGATGTTCCTCGATGATGTTCTTCTACGATTCTTCTGATGTCCGATTCTTCTGATCTTTACTCTGATAAAAAAGCGCATTAGAAAATTGCATTCTTGGTCAGTTTGCCGCCCCAGTTAGCTTCGGAACTCATCCTTCTCATCCCGATCTTGATCGGCCTCGTCTGACCTCGTCGATCTCGATCGTCTTCGTGCGATTTCATGAGTTCCCCCTCAACTTGTTCTTCCCCCTCAACTTGTTATCTGTAAATTAGCTTCAAAAAACACAAGTTGATAATGTTTTGGCATAATTAATCAAAACTAAAATATCCCAACAATTTCCCCCTTTTTGATAATGACGCCAAAACATTAAAATATATGCACTTTTACAGAGATCGGGTTTTTGATTTAAAAGATCAGTTCAGGAGGTCACTTTGAAAAGTTGTGAACGTTTGAACTCCTGCTCTGATACCAATTGATGGTATCGATTTTAAATCCACATTGAAAAACAGTGACCTTTTGAACAACCCGCTCTGATACCAATTGATGGTCCCGTTTTGAAAACCCATTTGCACGTGCGGAAGCAAAACGTTTTAGTTCGGTGGATATAAAAACAGGGGTGAGGGCAGAGTGATTCAATTTTTATTTTTTTTTGCTTTTAAGAACGATGTGTGTTATGCTTATAAACGAATGCATATGACAAGTAATAACATAAAGCGAAGAAGAACACACAATTTTATAGTGGTTCGGACAACTCGTCCCTACATCCACTCTTCCCTTCATGGGGGCACCAACTAAACCAACTTAACCAACGGGACTTATCACCCTCACGGGATTGCCGATAGATAGATGATTTTACCGAGTTCACAGAGTTCAAACGGGACTTATCACCCTCACGGGATTGCCTACCCTCCCTTTCGGGATTGCTTAGATGTTTATCGAGTTCCCACTCACCTACAAACTTATCCTATCAAACTGATTTGGGTAAGGTTTGTTTTGTTTCCAACTAGGGTGAGATTTTCCCTTACATTTGTTTAGCCTCAATGCTAAGGATGGGAAAATCTCTCTAAGCTTAGGAGATATGGCATTTTTGCTTAGATACAATGAAGAACACTCTTGGGTAAATTTGGATATGTAATGCTCGTGTTCTTGAATGGAGTTGCTTGAATATTTGGCTTTTAATTTCACTTTGCAGATCCTCCATTCTCTTCTTTTGAAGATAGTGCAATGTATTTATAGTGTGGATTTGAATATTACCGTTGGAGAGTAATATTCAAATCCATACTAATAATCTTCCACTTTTTCTTTTGTCCTTTTGCCTTTGTTGTTTTTGCGGCTTTTGTCACATCCATATATGTTGTTATCTTCTTATTGATCACCGCTTTTGTGTGTCTAACGGATCCGATCACGGACATCGATTCATTGTTCATCGATTGATCGTCGCTTCGATCCGTCCAATGAAATCGATCTGTAGATTTCGGTGTCTTTGAAATCACTTTATTCATCGATCTTGAAATCATCGTTCATCGATTCGTAAATTATCGTTTCATCCTTTGTTGAAATTATCGTTCATCCGAATCGATTTTCTTTGTTCGGCCTCGATTTCACGAATCGATTTTATTTTGTTCATCGGTTCGATTTGGTCGCCGATTCGATCACCACTGATCGATCAGTTCTATCTCGATCAAGATCGGATCGCATGAGCAAACCGTGACGTAAACCATAAAGATGTCGGTTCTTTCTGAATGTCGACTTCTGATGATAAAGGATCACCGCATCTGATGATCGATTCTTCTGAAAGATTCTGATAAAAAGCGCATAAAAGCGCATTGCAGGTCGGTTCGGGCCAGACGCCGATTAACTCGGAACTCATCCTTCTCATCTGATCTTGATCAGCCTCGTCTCTGCTGACCTAAATCGATCTCGATCATCTTAAATCGATTTCATGAGTTCCCCTCAACTTGTTCTTCCGTTCCCCCTCAACTTGTTATCTGTAAATTAGCTTCAAAAAACACAAGTTGATAATGTTTTGGCATAATTAATCAAAACTAAAATATCCCAACAATTTCCCCCTTTTTGATAATGACGCCAAAACATTAAAATATATGCACTTTTACAGAGATCGGGTTTTTGATTTAAAAGATCAGTTCAGGAGGTCACTTTGAAAAGTTGTGAACGTTTGAACTCCCCGCTTCGATACCAATTGATGGTATCAGTTCAGAAATCCACATTGAAAAACAGTGACCTTTTGAACAACCCGCTCTGATACCAATTGATGGTCCCGTTTTGAAAACCCATTTGCACGTGCGGAAGCAAAACGTTTTAGTTCGGTGGATATAAAAACAGGGGTGAGGGTGATTAATTTTTTTTTTTTTTGCTTTTAAGAACGATGTGTGTTATGCTTATAAACGAATGCATAAGGCAAGTAATAACATAAAGAAAAAGAACACACAATTTTATAGTGGTTGGGACAACTCGCCCTACATCCACTCTTCCCTTCATGCACCACCAACTAAACCAACTTAAACCAACTATAACCAACGGGACTTGCAGCCCCCTCACGGATTGCCGATAGATGTTTTACCGAGTTCACACTCAAACGGGACTTATCACCCTCACGGGATTGCCTACCCTCCCTTTCGGGATTGCTTAGATGTTTATCGAGTTCCCACTCACCTACAAACTTATCCTATCAAACTGATTTGGGTAAGGTTTGTTTTGTTTCCAACTAGGGTGAGATTTTCCCTTACATTTGTTTAGCCTCAATGCTAAGGATGGGAAAATCTCTCTAAGCTAGGATATGGCATTTTTTGCTTAGATACAATGAAGAACACTCTTGGGTAAATTTGGATATGTAATGCTCGTGTTCTTGAATGGAGTTGCTTGAATATTTGGCTTTTAATTTCACTTTGCAGATCCTCCATTCTCTTCTTTTGAAGATAGTGCAATGTATTTATAGTGTGGATTTGAATATTACCGTTGGAGAGTAATATTCAAATCCATACTAATAATCTTCCAGCTTTTCTTTGTCCTTTTTGCCTTTGTTTTTTGCGCTTTTATGTCACATCCATATATGTTGTTATCTTCTTATTGATCATTTCTTTTTTTGTCTAACGGATCGTCATTTTCACGGACATTGTTCATTGCTTCGATTTCGTCAGCCGATTCGTCGGTCATTGAAATCGATGTAGATTTACGGTGTCTTTGAAATCCTTTGTTCATCGATCTTTGAAATCTTTGTTCATCGATTCTTGAAATTTGTTGTTCATCGATTTCGGTTCGAAATTACTTGTTCATCCGAATCGATTTTTCTTGTTTCATCGGTCGATTTCACGAATCGATTTTTCGCATTCATCGATTCGATTTTGGCGATTTTTCTTTGGGATCGATCGATTCACTGATCAAGATCAAGATCGGTCGATCAGATGAGCAAACCGCGCATTTAAAAAGCGCATCGGCTTCTTCGATGTCGGGCTTCTGATGTCATTTCTGATGATCACCAAGCATAGCTTGATGATCGATTTACTTTCTGATCTTTAAAGAAAAAGCGCATCGAAAAGCGCATTGCGGTCGGTTTACAGACGTCAGTTAACTTCGAACTCATCCTTCTCATCGATCTTGATCGACCTCGTCTCGACCTCGTCGATCTCGATCATCTTAAATGCGATTTCTGAGTTCCCCTCAACTTGTTCTTCCGTTCCCCCCTCAACTTGTTATCGTAAATTAGCTTCAAAAAAACCTGAGTTGATAATGTTTTCGCATAATTAATCAAAACTAAAATATCAACAATTTCCTTTTTTTGATAATGACGCCAAAACATTAAAATATATGCACTTTTACAGAGATCGGGTTTTTGATTTAAAAGATCGATTCAGAGGTCACTTTGAAAAGTTGTGAACGTTTGAACTCGCCTCGATACCAATTGATGGTATCGGTTTAAATCCACATTGAAAAAAACGGTGACCTTTTGAACAACCCGCCTCGATACCAATTGATGGTCCCGTTTTTGAAAACCCATTTGCACGTGCGGAAGCAAAAACGTTTTAGTTCGGTGGATATAAAAAAGGGGGGGGCAGCGAGTGATTCAATTTTTTTTTTTTTTGCTTTTAAGAACGATGTGTGTTATGCTTATAAGCGAATGCATAAGGCAAGTAATAACATAAAGCAAATAAAGAACACACAATTTTATAGTGGTTGGGACAACTCGTCCCTACATCCACTCTTTCCCTTCATGGGGCACCAACTAAACCAACTTAACCAGCGGGACTTATCACCCTCACGGGATTGCCGATAGATGTTTACCGAGTTCACACTCAAGCGGGACTTATCACCCTCACGGGATTGCCTACCCTCCCTTTCGGGATTGCTTAGATGTTTATCGAGTTCACTCACCTACAAACTTATCCTATCAAACCGATTTGGGTAAGGTTTGTTTTGTTTCAACTAGGGTGAGATTTTCCCTTACATTTGTTTAGCCTCAATGCTAAGGATGGGAAAATCTCTCTAAGCTTTAGGATATGGCATTTTTGCTTAGATACAATGAAGAACACTCTTGGGTAAATTTGGATATGTAATGCTCTGTGTTCTTGAATGGAGTTGCTTGAATATTTGGCTTTTAATTTCACTTTGCAGATCCTCCATTCTCTTCTTTTTGAAGATAGTGCAATGTATTTATAGTGTGGATTTGAATATTACCGTTGGAGAGTAATATTCAAATCCATACTAATAATCTTCCAACTTTTTCTTTGTCCTTTTAGACTTTGTTGTTTGCGACTTTATGTCACATCCATATATGTTGTTATCTTCTTATTGATCAATTTTTTTTGTGTCTAATGGATCCGATCACCACATGGGATCTGTTCATCGCTTACGATTCTCGTCTTTGATCTGGGTCCATTTGAAATCGATTCAGAGATTTACGGTGTCTTTGAAATAAATTTCTCATCGATTTTGAAATCTTTGTTCATCGGATGCGAAATTTGTTCATCAGTTTCTTGAAATCCTTTGTTCATCAACTGATTTTTCTTTGTTCATCGATGCGATTTTCACGAATCGATTTTCTTTATTCATCGGCTCGATTTTTGATTTTTCGATTTGTTCAAATTACCCGATCGGTCAGTCTCAGTGCAAGATCCGATCGCATGAGCAAAACCGCATCGTAAAAAGCGCTCGATGTAATTACTCTGATAACAAGCTAAAGAATCCGTTTGCTCTCAACCGCCATTGATCGGTTATTTTCTGATCTTTAAGAAAATCGCATTAGAAAAGCGCATTGCGGGTCGGTTTCAGACGTCGGTTAACTCGAACTCATCCTTCATCCGATCTTGATCGGCCGCTCTGCGACCTTCGTCGATCTCGATCATCTTAAATCGATTTCATGAGTTCCCCCTCAACTTGTTCTTCCGTTCCCCCTCAACTTGTTATCTGTAAATTAGCTTCAAAAAACACAAGTTGATAATGTTTTGGCATAATTAATCAAAACTAAAATATCCCAACAATTTCCCCCTTTTTGATAATGACGCCAAAACATTAAAATATATGCACTTTTACAGAGATCGGGTTTTTGATTTAAAAGATCAGTTCAGGTGGTCACTTTGAAAAGTTGTGAACGTTTGAACTCCTGCTCTGATACCAATTGATGGTATCGATTTCGTAAATCCACATTGAAAAACAGTGACCTTTTGAACAACCCGCTCTGATACCAATTGATGGTCCCGTTTTGAAAACCCATTTGCACGTGCGGAAGCAAAACGTTTCAGTTCGGTGCATATAAAAACAGGGGTGAGGGCAGAGTGATTCAATTTTTTTTTTTTGCTTTTAAGAACGATGTGTGTTATGCTTATAAACGAATGCATAAGGCAAGTAATAACATAAAGCAGTAAAGAACACACAATTTTATAGTGGTTCGGACAACTCGTCCTACATCCACTCTTCCCTTCATGGGGCACCAACTAAACCAACTTAACCAACGGGACTTATCACCCTCACGGGATTGCCGATAGATGTTTACCGAGTTCACACTCAAACGGGACTTATCACCCTCACGGGATTGCCTACCCTCCCTTTCGGGATTGCTTAGATGTTTATCGAGTTCCCACTCACCTACAAACTTATCCTATCAAACTGATTTGGGTAAGGTTTGTTTTGTTTCCAACTAGGGTGAGATTTTCCCTTACATTTGTTTAGCCTCAATGCTAAGGATGGGAAAATCTCTCTAAGCTTAGGATATGGCATTTTTGCTTAGATACAATGAAGAACACTCTTGGGTAAATTTGGATATGTAATGCTCTGTGTTCTTGAATGGAGTTGCTTGAATATTTGGCTTTTAATTTCACTTTGCAGATCCTCCATTCTCTTCTTTTGAAGATAGTGCAATGTATTTATAGTGTGGATTTGAATATTACCGATTTGGAGAGTAATATTCAAATCCATACTAATAATCTTCCACTTTTCTTTGTCCTTTTCAGACTTTGTTGTTTGCGGCTTTTATGTCACATCCATATATGTTGTTATCTTCTTATTGATCACCGCTTTTTGTGTGTCTAACGGATCGATCATTTCGCCGGACTTGTTCATTGCTTCGATTTCGTCGCTTTGATCCGTCCATTTGAAATCGATCTGTAGATTTCGGTGTCTTAAATGAAATCCTTTATTCATCGATCTTTGAAATCTTGTTCATCGATGCGAAATTACTTTGTTCATCGGTTGCGAAATTCTTGTTCATCCGAATCGATTTTTCTTGTTTCATCGATGCGATTTCCTTAACCGATTTTTTTGTTCATCGGTCTCATTTACGATTGGTTTGTTCATCGATCGATTTCGGCTCTTTGATCGATCAGTCTCTGATCGGATCTGATCTGATTTGAGCAAGCGCATCGAAAACCGCTATGATGTCGGTTTCTTACATGAATCGCGCTGATCACTTTCTGATACTTTCTGATGATCGATTACTCTGATCTTTGCTCTGATAAAAAGCGCATTAAAAGCGCATTGCGGTCGGTTTACACCGCGTCGAGTTAACTTCGGAACTCATCCTTCTCATCGATCTTGATCGGCCTCAAATCTCTTGACCTCGTCGATCTCGATCATCTTAAATGCGATTTCATGAGTTCCCCTCAACTTGTTCTTCGTTTCCCCTCAACTTGTTATCGTAAATTAGCTTCAAAAAAACACAAGTTGATAATGTTTTGGCATAATTAATCAAAACTAAAATATCAACAATTTCCCCTTTTTTTGATAATGGCCTTAAAACATTAAAATATATGCACTTTTACGTAGAGATCGGGTTTTTGATTTAAAAGATCGATTTCAGAGGTCACTTTGAAAAGTTGTGAACGTTTGAACTCCGCTCGATACCAATTGATGGTATCAGTTCAGAAATCCACATTGAAAAACAGTGACCTTTTGAACAACCCGCTCTGATACCAATTGATGGTCCCGTTTTGAAAACCCATTTGCACGTGCGGAAGCAAAACGTTTTAGTTCGGTGCATATAAAAACAGGGGTGAGGGCAGAGTGATTCAATTTTTATTTTTTTTTGCTTTTAAGAACGATGTGTGTTATGCTTATAAACGAATGCATAAGGCAAATAATAACATAAAGCAGTAAAGAACACACAATTTTATAGTGGTTCGGACAACTCGTCCTACATCCACTCTTCCCTTCATGGGGCACCAACTAAACCAACTTAACCAACGGGACTTATCACCCTCACGGGATTGCCGATAGATGTTTACCGAGTTCACACTCAAACGGGACTTATCACCCTCACGGGATTGCCTACCCTCCCTTTCGGGATTGCTTAGATGTTTATCGAGTTCCCACTCACCTACAAACTTATCCTATCAAACTGATTTGGGTAAGGTTTGTTTTGTTTCCAACTAGGGTGAGATTTTCCCTTACATTTGTTTAGCCTCAATGCTAAGGATGGGAAAATCTCTCTAAGCTTAGGATATGGCATTTTTGCTTAGATACAATGAAGAACACTCTTGGGTAAATTTGGATATGTAATGCTTTCTGTGTTCTTGAATGGAGTTGCTTGAATATTTGGCTTTTAATTTCACTGCGGAGATCCTCCATTCTCTTCTTTTGAAGATAGTGCAATGTATTTATAGTGTGGATTTGAATATTACAGATTTGGAGAGTAATATTCAAATCCATACTAATAATCTTCCAAATTTTTCTTTGTCCTTTGCACCGTTGTTTGCAAACTTTTATGTCACATCCATATATGTTGTTATCTTCTTATTGATCAATTTGCTTTTGTGTTATGCGGATCGATCCATTTCGCGGATTCTTGTTCATTGCCACGATTACAGTGCTTTTGATGCGAGTCATTGAAATCGATCTGTAGATTTACGGTGTCTTTGAAATCCTTGTTCATCGATCTTTGAAATCTTTGGAAATTCATCGATTCTTGAAATCCTTGTTCGCCGGTTCTTGAAATCCTTCATCCGGTTGATTTTTCTTCGTTCATCGGTCTGATTTCTTGTTCACTGATGCGATTTTCGCCGGTCTGATTTCATCAGTGCGATTTCTATCCGATTTTCTTTATTCGCTCATGCGATTTCGGACTTTGATCGTCGGCTAACGGTCGGAGTCACTATACATCTGAGCAAAGCGCATCGAGCCCTTTCTGATGTCGGTTACTCTTTCTGATGATCGGAGAATTTTCTCTGATGGCACTTTCTGACGTCGATTCTTCTGATCTTTGCTACGGTAAAAAGCGCATCGAAAAAGCGCATTGCGAGTCGGTTTACGCCGCGCCCAGTTAACTCGGAACTCATCCTTCTCATCTGATCTTGATCAGCCTCGTCGCAGATTTCGTCGATCTCGATCATCTTAAATTCGATTTCATGAGTTCCCCCTCAACTTGTTCTTCCGATTTCCCCTCAACTTGTTATCGTAAATTAGCTTCAAAAACACAAGTTGATAATGTTTGGCATAATTAATCAAAACTAAAATATCCCAACAATTTCCCCCTTTTTGATAATGACGCCAAAACATTAAAATATATGCACTTTTACAGAGATCGGGTTTTTGATTTAAAAGATCAGTTCAGGAGGTCACTTTGAAAAGTTGTGAACGTTTGAACTCCTGCTCTGATACCAATTGATGGTATCGATTCGTAAATCCACATTGAAAAAACAAGTGACCTTTTGAACAACCCGCTCGATACCAATTGATGGTCCTGCTTTTGAAAACCCATTTGCACGTCATGAAGCAAAACGCGTTTTAGTTCGGTGGATATAAAAACAGGGGTGAGGGCAGAGTGATTCAATTTTTTTTTTTTTTTGCTTTTAAGAACGATGTGTGTTATGCTTATAAACGAATGCATAAGGCAAGTAATAACATAAAGCAGTAAAGAACACACAATTTTATAGTGGTTCGGACAACTCGTCCTACATCCACTCTTCCCTTCATGGGGCACCAACTAAACCAACTTAACCAAGCAGGACTTATCACCCTCACGGGGGATTGCCGATAGATGTTTCCGAAGTTCACACTCAAACGGGACTTATCACCCTCACGGGATTGCCTACCCTCCCTTTCGGGATTGCTTAGATGTTTATCGAAGTTCACTCACCTACAAACTTATCCTATCAAACTGATTTGGGTAAGGTTTGTTTTGTTTCCAACTAGGGTGAGATTTTCCCTTACATTTGTTTAGCCTCAATGCTAAGGATGGGAAAATCTCTCTAAGCTTAGGATATGGCATTTTTGCTTAGATACAATGAAGAACACTCTTGGGTAAATTTGGATATGTAATGCTCTGTGTTCTTGAATGGAGTTGCTTGAATATTTGGCTTTTAATTTCACTTTGCAGATCCTCCATTCTCTTCTTTTGAAGATAGTGCAATGTATTTATAGTGTGGATTTGAATATTACCGTTGGAGAGTAATATTCAAATCCATACTAATAATCTTCCAGCTTTTCTTTGTCCTTTTGCACTGTTGTTTGCAGTTTTATGTCACATCCATATATGTTGTTATCTTCTTATTGATGTTTTGCTTTTGTGTGTCTAACGGATCCGATCATTTCCGGACATTGTTCATTGCTCGATCGATTCTCGTCACCGATCGATCGTCCGGTAAATTTGATCAGAGATTTCGGTGTCTTTGAAATCTTTGTTCATCGATTCTTTGAAATCACTTTGTTCATCGATCTTGAAATTACTGTTCATCGATTCTATGAAATTACTTTGTTCATCCGAATCGATTTTTACTGTTCATCGGCCTCGATTTCACGAATGATTTTCATGTTTCATCGGTTCGATTTTGTCGCCGATTCGATCACCACCTGACGATCGACGATCAGTCAGGTCAGATTCGATCAGATGAGCAACCGCGATCGTAAAATCACATAAAGAATCATTCTTCTTGATCACCGCTCATAAAGAATCGCCATGTTGATCGGGTTACTCAAGATCTGGCATAAAGAAATCGCGCATCGAAAACCGCACGTGTCGGTTTAGACGTCGCTTAACTTCGGAACTCATCCTTCATCATCGATCTTGATCGGCCTTCGCTCGACCTCGCCTCGATCTCGATCATCTTCGCTCGATTTCATGAGTTCCCCTCAACTTGTTCTTAGATTTCCCCTCAACTTGTTATCTCGTAAATTAGCTTCAAAAAACACAAGTTGATAATGTTTTTGGCATAATTAATCAAAACTAAAATATCCCAACAAGTGTCACACTCTCTCAAGTCATCATATGCACCATGATCATATCGCCATGATCTCCATCGAGAATCTCCATCATCTCCTAGATATGGCAAACGAGACATGATCCTATAAAGCGAAGAAACAACATTTAATAAACAAAAAAATAAACAATATTCACAACCGGATGTTTCATATATGATAAGAACTATCTATGCAAAGATACATGATACATCTACTTATAAGTTACATCTGCAGATCATCTACTTATAAATTAAAATTTGGGTTGATAGCATACCCTTATACTATGAACATGTGTATTAGGCTTGAATGACATTGTCTTTCTCAAGTAGACCAAGAACATAAACAACAAGAGCAACTAAGTGTTATGGAGCAAAATATAATATTTCAAATTTAAAAAACAAGAGCAACATATATAATATAAACAAAACTAAGTGTTATAAACAACAAGATTAGTTAGTTCAAAAAAAAAACAACAAGAGCAACATATATAATATGAATAAAGCTAAAGCTTGAAAAAATTCAATGGAAATACGACTTGAGTTGAGGCCCCATTTTATATTTATATTTATTTTGTGCCCCACTTTTCTTATAATCAAAGAGATATTGCATATAAAATATTTCATGGAAGACCTATTCATTTGATTTTTTTTAACACACTTTATATTGACTTACTCATATAATGTTCAATTCAACTCAGATAATCATATTTATAATGTTCAATACGGAATATGCAATATGAATAAAGCTAAAGCTTGAAAAAAAAGTAAAATTAAAGATTGCACAATCCTTTGTACTAACTAAGTGTTATGGGAGGAGGATTTGGGGGGGTAAGTAGAGGGAGGATGGCGACGGTGGTGAGGGAGGAGAGGAGCAAATGGGCGGCGGAGAGGAGAGGGAGGGAGGGTGACGACGATTTGGGGGAGAGGGAGAAGCCGACGACGGCGGGCTAAAGCAGTCAATCCATGATCAAGGGCGATTTGGTTGAAGGAAACCGACGACGGCGGCGATTTGGTCTTCGGTTTTTCTTGCGATTTTGGGGAGAGGAAATTGAGAGAAAGAAATGAAGTCCGAGCTAGGTCTCGGTTCATATATATATAAAAAAAAGAAAGTGTTATTAACCGCTGTCCAAGTGTTTACTTAGACAAATGTTAAGAATCGATGTGCAAGAGTATTAAACGGGTTTGAAAACCTGTCCAAGAGTTTTTGACAAAGCGGTTTCAAACCGCTGTTTTTTTTTTTTTTTTAAAACCGCTCTCCAAGTTGTTACTTGGAGAGTTGTTTGAAAAAAGGGTTGTCCAAGTGCAGCTGTGCAAGCTCATATGTGTAGTAGTGGGGGGGCTTTTATTAATATTCTCCATTTTAATAATCAAAAGTCCTTTTCCTATCCTTATGAATCCGCCAATACGATGTTATTTTCTTTACTTCTATTAGTTATTTACTTCATTTGTTGGATCCCTAAGAATTCCTATTAATCAAAAAGGAAAAGATTTGGATCTATTATCAAAATGGTTAGGTCCGTCTATTAACCTTTTACATCAAAAGTTAAAGGATTCGGCAAGTTGGTATGAATTTTTCAAAGATGCCCTTTTTCAGTTAGTATAGCTTATTTCGGAATATTTCTAGTATCCTTTTTATATAAACTCATCTATTCCTCTTTCAAAAATTTCGACTTCATAAATTCATTTGTGAAATTAGGTCCAAAAAGAAAACGATGGGATATAATTATAAACAACTTGTATGATTGGTCATATAATCGGGCTTATATCGATTCTTTTTATACAATCTCTTTTTCTAGGAGGGTAAGGGAGTTGGCCCAATTAACGATTTTTTGATGATAGGCGGGTATGGCGATGGAATTACAAATGGAGTTGGTGTCGTGAGTTTATTTTTTGGAGAAGGGATCAAATATCTAGGGGGTCGTATTTATTCTTATCTTTTCTTATATTTTTCCTGTGTATCGATTTTTTTAATTAGTTCTTTGTTTTCCATTTTTTGATCAAATATTTGCAATCTTGAATTATCCTGATTGTCATTGAAAATAGAGATCTGTAATAGATAGATAATTGATGAAATCACTACCCCTTCATTGTTGCAACACCTCATAAAAAAAAGAGTTTCCCTTGGACTACAAACAGGAAGGATGAAAGCGAAGCTCAAGATACTAATTCCTCATATCGCGAATCAGCCCGTCCCATAGGTTATTTTCTCAACGAATAAGGAATTGTCGGAGTGAAATCGTGATCTAATTTGAAAAAGCAAACGACAAGTCCAAGGCAATAAAATAGGAAAAATACAAATTTTCCTATTTCTAAGATTAAACAAAAGGATTCGCAAATAAAAGTGCTAGTGCTACAACCAATCCATAAATCGTTAAAGCTTTCATAAAAGTTAAACTAAGCAATAGAGTACCTCGTATTTTTCCCTCTGCCTTGGGATCGTCTCGCGATACCCTCTACGGCTTGACCCGCAGCAGTTAGTCCCTTGACCAACTCCAGTCCAATAGAAGCAAGCCCTACATCCAAGCCAACAAAGAATAACTAAGGGCGTAAATAAGTGGATTCATGATAAATTCCTCATACCAACAAAAAGAAATGGTTAATGATACAATCAACCAACGATTTAGGCGGGACTTAATTATTCCATCGATAGGATTCATCCAAAGGAAATAACTAAGAACTTCAATTTTAGTAAGAATATTATTGAATCATCGTAATGACTTCGATATCTTTTTTTTTTTCTACTCACAGAGTTTTTGTGAATCAGAGAACTTTATTTTGGGGTTTCGAATTGTTATTTCAATTCTTCCATCTTTTCGATTTCATCTCTTTTTTCAAACCAATTCACGTACATTACGACGATATATATGAAAGGACTTCTATCGAACTCACACACGTGAGTAGGGCAAATGAAATATATCTTTAGTTCATATATATAACGAAGTCAATATCTAATATCACATATACATGTCTTTCTTCCATAATGTAAACCATCCGATTCAATCGGATTAATAACTAATCCACTTTTTTAGGAATCCCTTTTTTGTAAATTTTTTATCTCACTTTCGTTTTTGTCTATCGGGGAGTACAATCTAAATGGGTAAATTCAATTGATTAGTGCGAATTATTGCATAGAAATATTATTATTTCCAATTTGATTGATCTAAGTTCATGCAATTTTTTATTTATTAAAATTTTGTTTTTGGTCAATTGTTGAATAAAATTAACTGTTGTTGAATAAAATTAACTGTAAAGTAGAACCCCCCCTCCTATTTTTTATTTAATCACACGTCATAAAATATATCAGTGAATATTCGTCTAGGAAAGGTAGGATATTAAGTGGACAAAAAGAGAATTTTAGGAAAAAGATCTTTAGATCTCTTTCCTTTTTTTTTACAACTCTCTAATCTCGTAATTTTTGAATTTTGTGTTCCTATTGTTTTCTATCGTATATAGAGTCTTGTATATTTCTATTCCTTAAGTAAATCATCTTGAGTCGTGCATACATTGCTTTGCGCTAAGTGAAAAAAAAAAGCTATTTCAATGATGACCCTCCATGGATTCACCTATATAAGCCGTAAAACTTTAAAGTTAAAAAAATAAGAGCTTGAATACCACTTGTAAATAATCCAAGGAACATGACGGGGATAGGAATCACCGAAGGTACTAAAGAAATAAGAACAACAACTACTAATTCATCCGCTAAGATATTATTCGAAAAAGTCGAAAAAACTAAGCGATAATGACTTTGTGAAATCTTCTAAGATGTTAATGGGTAAAAGAATTGGGGTTGGTTGAATATATTTCCTAAATAACTTAATCCTTTTTGGTAAGACCAAGATAGAAATATGTCACGACGTGAGTAAAGCCAAAGCAATAGTAGTATTTTATCATTCATTAAATCGATTCGGCCGAGATGTTCATTATTTTTAACTCTCCATGAGGTAATTCTATGATTTTCCAAGGTAAAAGAGCTCCTGACCAATTAGAAACAAAAATAAATAGAAACATAGTTCCAATAAAAGGAACCCAAGGGCCATATACTTCTCCAATTTGAGTTTTACTCACATCTCGAATGAATTCAAGAACATATTCGAAGAAATTTCGACCCTCGGTCGGGATGGTTTTGTGGGTTCCGAACAGCCTATAGTAAATTTGAACCTAATAAGATGACAATTACAACAAGAGACATAATAAGTACTTGGCCGTGTACTTGGAAACCCCCTATCTGCCAATAGAAATGTTGGCCTACTTCCACATCGGATATATCATATAATCCTTTTAGTGTGTTGATGGAACATGATAGCACATTCATATTGCCCTTTGAAAAAAATCGAACTTAAAACAAAATTATTTTGATTCAACCATCTCTTTCTCTTTGTCTACTTGAATCGGATATTTTGAATACCAACTAATATTTTGAATACTAACTAATCACACAATATCCCCAGTGTATTTTTATCTATTTTAAAAAATTCATAAATAATACCCGATTCCACAAATCTTTCGAGGAAAAGTGATTTAACTTATTATTAATCACTATTAATCAAGGATTTCTTATATAGCTAGAATGGCCCTCACTAATTGCGAATACTAATTTATTCATAATTAATCGATTGAAGATATAGCGTCATCGTCACATTTTGGAATCAAATAAAATATTCTGAAGGAAGGTCGGGTCACAATTTGTATCGATTAAACAAATCGTTGGAATAAAAAAAGTGATACACTCTCGCAGGTCAGTGATATTCTTCATCTTTGATCCACGATGATTATAATATCGGGTAACCCTGTCATATATTTAATCCCGCCCGGATATGTTTTGCGATATAATTAATTTTTTTTCACAACAAAGATTCTTTTCCAAGAAGGCAGTTTGTGTCTTCCCATTTTTTGTTCCATTCTCAAATCCCTGAATTTGTGAAGTCTCGCTTCAGTAGTGGACCAATTTGTTAACATCCCGCCAAGCCATTTTTTATTAACACAATGATAAGGGCCTTTATCATAATTTCGTATTATTGAATCATTTGCTTTTTTTTTTGTACCAACAATCAAGAATTGTTTTCCCCCCTTTAGTTTGATCAAAAACCAAATCGCGACTATAATGCGGATAAAAATGAAACAGGTATTTTTTACTAAGATTTGTAATATGAATACCCTTAAAATTTTGCAGAGATATAAGGTACCATTTTAGGATTCCATTTCCTAAGATCTAGTGGTTAAAATGAACTCCCGCCTCCAAAGATCTCGTCAAGTTGATGTTCCAATATCTTATTGTCATTTCTCCCCATACCCCCTTTTTAAAATAAAAACAAAGAGACAGATTTTTCGAATTTTTACCGAAAATAAAAGAATTTTCCGATGGAACCTTCTCTTCTACCGTAGATTGGCTATAGATGAGCGAATAAGCCATTAATGAGTCTTTTTCTATTGCTTATTATTTGATTTGATTACCGAATCAAATTATCGCACCAAATACATATCTGAGATAGGCAAAAAGATGAATCCGCTTTATAGGAATCATTAAATCCAATAAATGATTGTTTCGGTCTATCATCCAAATTATTTGAAATAGAAGAATCAAATAATTTTCTATGGTGAAACAAAAAATCTCTCGTTTACCCTTCAAATAGATTTTTTTTTTTATTTCCATTTTCGGGGGGCTCCTGTTATGTTGTTTTGAAGAGGGCACAAATCCTTTCAATTCGGTACCAACGGGTATCATACCCCCAAAACAATGTTCTTTTTCAGGCCTTTCAACCAATCGATTCGAATCCCCGAGAGTCGCATTTTTTTTAAAACTCGAAAGCGATTTCTTGAAAACTCGCCTCGATATGAAAAAATTTGAGTATTGAGAGATGCTCTTATTATTCCCAATAAAAGGGCTTCGATAACAAACCGCTTCTTCCAAGGCACGCCCCATTCGTTCCAAGATGCACCAATCCAATTAGTTCTCCCGAAAAAAAAACATTAGACATTCCATCTTCAAATCAAGACCTTTGATGTTATTTGACGACAATAATTTCTATATGCCTATTATGAATCTGCACTTCAGGATCGATAAACCTTTTGGATCTTATTAACCAAAGAGATACGACTTTGCACTATAGTTAGCTCAAGACCAATCAAGAATGCCCACCAGATTCCAAGAATTCTTGTTATATCGTTAAATTCCAACCCTCAATCCTCTTTTCTAGATTCATCGATATTGAATCAATCGAACGCACTTCTAAACACATGTTCTACATTTGGAAGCCCTTGGGTTATATCACGGATCTCGATTTTTCATATATAAATGTAATTAAAGTATCTCCTTCGCATGAGATTTCCCCATAATGGCCTGTTGGGGAATGAGTTGCACAGATCTATTCGGGGTGAATATTTAAATACAAATTTAATTCATTAATTATTACTAGCATGAATTAATCCTATATTAATTCAAATAATAATTGCAACAACATATCATGCATATAAAAAGCCACGTAAAACCCACGATGCGGAATCTACGGGTTTACGTGAACGCATTCTCTCGGGATGGGTGGCTTTGGTCGGATGGACTAACCAAAAGGACTTCCCAAGTATTCCCTTAGCCCTTGCTCGACAATCCGGTGGAAGGATACTCGCGAACAATTAACAAAATAAAAAAAATAAACTTTGTTGCACCACTTATGTGGATTTGCTAATATTTCCAGCACATGTAATTGTACTTGGGAATGAACTAATCATCCCCTATATATAGGAGGGAGGGTGGACGAAATTTATGTTATTTTTCAATGTGGGAAAAGACTTTTCTTGGTCACCAAGAAATCTTGAATATATTCTTATATTCAAGGATTTTTTTTCCCATAATTAAAATATTCCACAAAAATCCACCTCCTCTATTTTATGGATGATTTTCGAAAATCAAGTGTCACAAGAATCCAAGATTTGGATCTTCTTGAATTTATGAGATATTCTTGTATTTCAAGAAATACATTTCTTCCATAATATATTTTCAAGAAAATCAAGAAAATCTTTCTTGCCCACTATATTTTCAAAATTTCGAAATTTATCACTATGAATAACCAAGTGGGAGATTTCTTGAATTTAATGAGATAATCTTGTATTCCAAGAATACATATCTTCATTCCATAACAAAATTCAAAGAAAATCTTTCTCCCTCTTTTATCCATAATTTTCGAAAATTTAGAGAAATATTAAGCAACAATATTTATTTTATTTTAATCACGTTTTCAGTTATTGGACTATATGTTGGGCTACTCAGGGGGCCTTTAGGAGAATTAAGATTGGACCTTCTAATGGATCTTGCATATCTAATATTGAGCCACAATATAATTCAAGCCCATAAATATTAATTAATCCCACTACATAATTAATATTGACTATCCATCTTAACCCATATTCATGATAAAATATGGCTCCCGGTCATTATTTCCCGTGTTTAAGATTATCTAGCCCATTAATTAATTCAAGCCAATGAAATAGCTTTCCGTTAATTAATATCTTTTGTCTTTTGGTCGAGGAAACGGTTCAACATTATTATCCATCCGGGAAACTAATTCCACTTGCAAGATTTGGTATGATAAAACTTATGAACCTCCTAAGGGGGCAAATCAAGCAAGCGTATTTGCACGCATTCCTTCGTATTAAATCTTAGCAATCACATTTGACCAATAATATTGCCCAAGATAAAAAGTATTGAATCTCACCGATTCGCTACCCATGATAAGTCAAAGCAATAGTTACCCGATCCCACGTGATCCTATTTAAGGAACGAAGGTTAAGAAACAACGAACCAATCGAGGTCTAATTCTTCCTTGTTGAGCCTCAAGAATTTATCCTCCTTAAGGTCCTATTCATAATGTTAATTGCATCACCATGCACTAGTGTAATCTCTTGGTCAAGACAAACCAATCGAGCCTTACACCTCAACCTTTCGCGATGGTTGTTCATTTCCATCTAGGTCGTGAATGGCGTACTTTTTTTTAGTTACAAGGGACTATTAATTTAATCTTACGTCCGAACTAATTGATCGGGTATCACTAAATTAACTACTGATGTAACACGCATTTAATTATTGAAACGATTATGCAAGAAATATATATAACATGCAATCATATTTAAAGCATCGGTGATAAACAATTTATTTTGAGAAAAATAAGTCCGAGAAAGAAAGGTTTCGATTATACAAAGTAAAAAGCATACTTTTCGTTATAATCCCAACAATCTCCCACTTATACTCAAAGTCTTTTAAGTATACTACAACACGTCTCGAGTAGTCCGTGACATCTAATGTCACCTACACGAACCTAATAATTTCTCCCACTTATACTCAAAGCAGATTGGCAACGGTCTTGACACCCATTCCTTCCACATGTCTCGAATGTATTCAGAGGCGACGCATAAATGACTTATTTGTGAATGGATCTCGCTAGGGTCGTCCTCGTGACGCTATCTTTGTCACATCTATATCTCCTCTCTTAACGATTTCTCGTATAAGATGTCTTTCCTTTAATGTGTTTGTTTGACTCGTGGACTCTTGGTTCTCTTGAATTTGCAAGCGCGCCCTAGCGAAAAGTTTGATGATATTGCTGACAAATTGATTTAACACCATCCAAGTCCACTAAGAAGATCTAGAGCCCAATCGGTTCTTTCATCGCTTCACAAGCCCGCGAAGATAATGACTACTTACCCGAGTCCCATGGTTGAGTTAGTGATGCATTTCGCTCCACACTTTCGTCCATTTGATGGCTACACTTCCCAAATGGAAACACACTAACAAAAAGATCATCAATTCCTAAGAAATGGATGTAATAATTGAAAACCGGAATCTATATCCGATTGGAAATCCGAGTCCCAATGTAGCCGATGGGGATTGGAGTATCGCTTCGATCGATAAATCAACATTCTATCTCGAGTTCACGGAACCAAAGACACTTGAGAATGTTTTTGAACTGGTCTTCCAATGCGCTTTCCCTAGGTTACTTTGATATCTTGCTACCATGCCTACGGCAAAAAACAGAGCAATTCAATAAAACCATGAAAGATATCCGGTCTCACACACAAAAAACACTTAAAAAAACAGCAAAAGAATGCATACATAAGGTTTCCGGTCCAATCAAATTATCAAGAAAGCACAAGGAATACCTTTCATGTCATCTATCTCCTTTTCGTCTTAGGGAACATTTTCTTGGATAGATGGATTCCAAGTCAAGAAAGCAAAAATTAATCCTTTCTTGGAATCTTGCATGCTGAAGCATTTCAAGAAACCTGGCAACACAATCACCCCTCACCCCATCATGATTCTTGGGGCAATTATTCACAAACATGATCACCACAAACATGGCGATATTTGCAACAACGATCATGAGCACGAGCCAAGAAGTCCATTGGCTGTCCGAATACTCCATGTCATAGGTCCCACCTGCATAATAGCTTTGTGGGTACCTCTGATTTCTGCTCTTTTGCGCGGTTCCTCTCTCCAGATCGCCCCCACTCCCCATTGTTGTGAAACACAATGTGTGTGTTTGTGTGAATTTATGTGTGTGGGAAAGGGGAAGGGGGTGGAGTAGCTTTAGGAGAATTCAAGAACTGGTAGAGAGGGGGAAGTTGAAGGGGGGGTTTTCAGTTTTGGGAGTCCAATTTGAAGGAGGGTTATTGCGGTTTTGGGGAGAATTTGCGTGTTTGGATTTAACTAAGGTGTGTTTAGTTTGGAAAGTTGGAGAAATTTATATATGGTGGAGTTTTGAGGGAGTTACACACGTATACAACACATTATTAATAGACCAACTATTGTGTGCTCGTATGGCATTTTAAAAACATGTAATTTATTATATTAAAAAATATAATTTATTAATATTAAATCATGCAATTATTATATTAGGAAAATAGTTGCATTTTTTAGTGTAAATATTGCATGTTTCTAAGGGGTGTTTTTAAAAACTTATAAGTGATTATAGTCACCTATAATTGTGTGCAAAAGTAATTTGGAGTGTTTTATTTCTTTTTAGTAACTTAAATAAGTTCTCATAAGCTATAAGTTATAAGCTTCAAAGATGATGTTTTTAATAGCTTATTAGTCTTTTTTAAAAACTTTTAACTTTTTTTCAAACCCTATCAACTTTTTTTTTAATTTTCTTACAAATACTATCAATTTCTACTATTATTCATTTTTTTCTATAATAACTAATTTTAATCATTTCTTTAAAATCATAAGATTTTGCAAACACCCCATAAATGTGTTATGAGTGCACTTGAATGCACATGAGACTTACTCATTTTTTTTCTTTTGTGAAAAAAAATCTTATTTCAATTTTATTTATAAATTTAATGAAAATACACTTCGAATCATAATGTATTCACAATTTATAACTGTAATTTAGGTTTTTTTTTATAACTGCAATTTAGTTTTTAAGTTTATATTTGAACTTATTTAATAATTAATCAAATCGAACTTGAACGAGTTTAATCGAATTGACTTATTTTGTATTTTTTTCTATTTATCGAGTTCGAGCTGAGTTTTAGATTGTACCAAATATATATGTATATCCAAATTTATTATATGTGAACCGAGCTCAAAACGAGCTTTTTTTTGAAGGATCTCGAATCGTGTATTGAAGAGTTTAATTTGATTGTCGATCAAAATGGAAAGGGGATTGGGAAAAGTAAAAAAAAAAAAAACTGTGGAACTTATGAAGATGGCAATTACCGGCAGGTATTTTGACCTTTTTTACAATTTTGACCTAATATTATGTATATTTTTTAATTTTATATTTGTATTAATCTCTATATATTCTAATGTTCTTTTATTTATATTTTTTTATTTTATGTTATTTTTTAAAATAATAATTTTATGTTGTAAATAATAAATATAATCAATTTAAAATATATATAAAATAACTTTGAAAATTGGAAAATAATTAAACAAATTAATTTTTCGGGTCGAGTAGGGGGATATCCGATACATATAGGGGCAAAAATGTGAATTAAAATATTTTCGATTAAGATCAGGGCGAAGATCAAAAACAAAAATTCTCCGTTGTGATCGGCCGGAAAAGGCATAAATAGGTTCAACAATATATATTCCTTTTGTCCGGGATTGGAGTGAATATTTAAACCTCATAGAGGTCTTCTAAGCCAGGTTAAGCTTCTTCTTCCAAATGTTGCAAAGATTCATAATTTAATGAACATGAAAAATTATTATATTACACTTGATATGTTATTTTCGAAAGTCGATCAAAGACAAAAATTTATACGAGACGGTCTCATGCATAAAACAGGGTACAACTTAACACAAATTATACACATTCCTCTTAAAATGTTAAAGTTTCAATACATCATCTTATCGTGGGACGATCTAATGCAAACGTGCCTCAATAAAAAATATTATTAATCATCAATCAAAATATCAAAAATGAATGAAAAGTCGGTCATAACGAGTAAGTTTATTAATATGTCTCCTTGCTAAGGGAGTGTTGGCAAAAAAATACCCTTTTAAAGTGTTGACGGTCAAATATTTTACGATTCTGATGTGGCTTGTTGAATTTGACCACCAAACAAATAAGTAATCGAACAAGAACACAGCGGGAAGAACCGTAGTTCTTCCCTGAAATGTGGGTGTCGATATATAAGTGGAATGAGGGAAACATTCCAGAGTTTTCTTTTACAATGAAAGGTGAGGTCCTTTATATAAAGAGGACCAGCACGACAAATCATAAGCATGACAAATCATTAAGCACGACAAGTCATGTGCATAAAGCATGACAAAACATATGCGTAAGCACGACAAATCTTTAAGCACGATAAATCTTTGGTCTCGGTGGGACCCATCGACGTGTGATAATTGAATCACGCCGTGTGATAATTATCGACGTGTGATGATCTTTGACGACGTGTGATAAATCTGGTGACAACATAAAGAAAGTGATTAGAATTGATGATTATAAAAAGTTGATTAATAGTAGAAGTTAATGGTGTTTGTAAAAAAGTTTAAAAAAAACTAATAATATTTGCAAATTAAAAATATTTAAACAATGCTAATAAGCTACCAAAAATACCTTTTTTAACTTTTAACTCATAAATTTTGAAAGTTTATTTAATCTAATTAAAAAAACACTTCAAATTGCTTATGCACACAATTCTAAATGACTATAATCACTTATAATTTCTTGCAAACACCCACAATTGATTATTAATTTTTTTTATGAAATCTCAATATATGCTGATAAATTAAAATCAATTTCATAACATGAAATTTTTTCACTCCAGAGTTTGTCATGCATTAATTGTTCGTCCATATAATGTAATAAAATTACACTATCGGTCAACAAATCAATTGAATTTTATTTATGTATAGATAAGGATAAAAAAAACTAATAAGTAGTAAAAATTACACTAAAATGGCATAAGGAAGCTTTATAAATTGTCAACATTTACAAGATGACGTGAAAACACACAAAATTCTAACATCGGCTGACTTTGTCTTTCATAATCCAATTTATACTGGAAGTTGGATCTTACTAACTAATATGGAAAGACATTAGTTTTCATATTTTTCTTTTTGATTTGTCTCATATCAATTACATTTTAAAATGGACACTTTTTACACAACTCTCATCCATAAAAAAAAAATATTTATTTATCCATATATCATTATTTTTTACATAAAGTGTCTTTTCCTTAATTTGCGATCTCAGATCAGTGTGAAAACTAATTTGGGGCGGAAGGAGTACTTAGTAGATACTACTCCCTCCGTCCCATAATGAAACTTTTACTATTTATGAAAATTTTGTGATAAAGTGTTGGGTTAAAAAGCGGAAAACAGCTTTATTGAAAAGTAAAATAATATTTATTAAAGGTGATAAAGTGTTGAGAGTATGAGATAGTGACATATGATCAATAAGTGAGTGTTTGAATAGTGTGAGTTAAAGTGAGTATTCAAATTTTAGTAAATGTTACATTAAGTTTGAGACAAAAAAAATGGAAATAATTTCATTAAGTATAGGACGGAGGGAGTATATACATACAAACTCTCCGCGAAAATTGTTCATATTATGATCTATAAATTACTAATAGCAATAGTAATTAATATTATGAGTTTAATTTATAAGTGTAATTGTATCAATTGATAGTACAATGATATTAATTTATAAGTGTAATGATATAAATTTCATTCTATGAACAAATTTTACCGGAGTCTTGCTCTCAAATATATAACTCAGATAGAGAAACCATTTTTATTATATGTAATAATATTTATTTTTAAAAAATTGTTATGATTTTTAATTTCATTATTATCTTTTATTCAAGACAACTTTTTTTTCAACACTACCATATTCTTGTCTTTTTCTTTTTTTCCTTCTTTTCTTTTAAGTATGTAATGTACCACTGTTATTTTTGGATGTACTATCATCTTTATTTCAGTTAGTATCACTACTATTTTAGTAATAACTTAATTTAACTAAGTTCGCACCATCATTTAATTAAGAATATACCACCAATATGTACAGCACGTACCACTATATTTCACTGAGTAGCATTTTTATTTTAACCTGTACCATTTAATTAAGTTTGTACTGCATGTGTATGACCCTACTACCAATTAATTAAGTCTAATTGTCATATGTATGTCTAGTATCACCATTATTTCAGCCAATACCGTCAATATTTCAGTATATCACCATTTATTTAAGTTTCTATCATATGTACAATTCGTATCCCTATTATTTCAATATATCACCATTTATTTAAGTTTCTATCATATGTACAATTCGTATCACTATTATTTCAGCTCGTAACACCATTTAATTCAGCTCATCATTAAATATTTACACTCGTGCATAATATGTATAACTCGTATCACCATTATTTCATCTCAATCCATTTTATTAAGTTACACCACAATTATTTCAGCTTGTACCATTATATCCACACCCCGTGCTACAATGGCGGATCAAAGATTTTAAATTTTGGTGTAGGATAGTGTTGAAATAAAATTAAAATTAAAATTATAATCAAATCTACCAAGGGTTCATTTCCATGACATCATCATAAAAAGTTTATAGAATAATTACAAGATTGAGCATACAAAAAAATAACTCAGACCTTACCGGAGGGGAATTCACGAAACACTCAAAATGTCACTCATAAAGAGACCAAAAAATTCACTATAATTGAAATTAAAGCCAAAATTACTCAGAAAAAACACAGGTGAATAGTTTTTGTAATTTTACATCCCGAGCTTTAAAAAAGCAAAAGTCCCACAACAACGGATATCTTTCTGAATGAACTGAGATGAGGACACAATCACACCCAATATTGAGATGAAGCAAAAGCCTCTTTTGTTTACGCAGAAGCAATCAAGATTGATCAATAAATCAAATGTAAAGAACAAATCAAGTTAATTGGTAAGTAAATAGCCAACACACTTAAATTATAGCATCACACGCAGAATTCGTCAATAATTGCTACTCTATAAAAGTGCAATGCATTGTTTCCCTATATCCCTCAAGACAAAAACTCATATGAGACGATCTCATAAATGAGACGGAATACAAACTAGCACAAATCAATACACCCACCTTTCAAAGTGTTAAAGCGTCATGACTAAATTATATCCGTCTCACCGTGAGACCTCTCATACAAGTCTTTCTCATATCTGAATTGCCAAAACATAGCGATGGTCAACCTCACCCTGAAAATACAAACAAAGATCATATCAAAATGTCTTTAAATATCCATAGAAAAATATCTCCCTAAATTACATTCATATTCCAAAAGCATGTTCAAGAGAGGGAAACATGAATGATATAAACAAGTCCAAAAGACAACAGAGATTCTAATGTCAAGACATGTTCAAGATTAAAAACTTCTAAACTTCAATAATTATCATCTTTAATCCTCAATTTGTTGTCAAATTAGGATTAAACCCGAGCCCTCTTGCTACTGCAACTAGGGCACTTGTACTGCTTGATATGCTCGGCCTTTGCAGGTGTTATCTTCACGCACTTTCCATGGAACCATATTTCACATATATCACAGCAAATCCAGAATTCATCGGTGGCATAATTATCACCACAAGCGCCACATGTCGCTCCCTGCTCATCGTCTTCCTCTTCCTCTTCTCCACTGTCATCCTCGTCTTTCGGTGCTGTCATCTTAGCACCTTTGGGCATCAACTCAAGCTGTCGCAATGGCTATGAATATTAAAATAATTAGTAATCATTAATAAAAAAGAGCTGATTGAACAATAAATCACAACTTGTTCACGTTTTTTCAATTAAAACATACTCACTTCATTCCAATTTAACTGTTGTTTTTGGGTGTTTCACATAGATTAAGAAAGTTATTTAATACCCATAATTATTTGTATAAAATTACCAACATATCCTTTAGGGTGTTTAACATAGATTTATGTATATAAATGGGCATATCACAAAAATTAAGAAAAGGGTAAAGTTGGGAAAAATATTAAAAATCTCTTGGAGAACCAAAAGCAACAAATGTTTTGTAGCATTTTTTCTCTAAAATGACAATTAAGTTTTGAAAGTTCACAATTCGATACATAACCTTTCAAATCGTTGCAATTCTATCACATGACTATTTTCCTGCAACTCCAGCTGATGTGTATGAAATCACAAGAAAGTCACGTGGTAGTGATTAAATTGAAGCAACAGTAAAATGTCGTGAATTTATTTGAAAATTAAAAAAAAAAATCGGATGTGATGTCGCTGGAAAATAGTCATGATACCATTGCAAATTTAACAAGTTTACGTATCAGACTGCAAAATTTAAAAACATATGTTGTGATTGAAAAAACATGAGAAGTCAGTGATTTTTTTATGCATTTACCCATAAATAAACAATGTCCAGAGATGATGAAGCGATGATAGTAAAACAACATAAAGAGTGATGCAAATAGAACCAACCATTTTCACACCAGACTTGTTCTTGCTACTGTTATTTTGAGTAGCAGCCTGCTCTTTTGCATTCTTAGCAGCTCCTGACACAACTTCGAATACGGAGGGAAGATCATTAATCATCTGGAAAAGCCTCTTCCTGTGCCAATTTTGAACAAAAGTTGAGAATGAATGTAACCAAAGGCTGTATATAATCACAAGTGTTGCAATTTAGAGAAGATATTAAGGCTAGATATTTGACCCCAATGAATTAGGGATTTAAAACACAATACAATGATTAGTTTGAAAAAGAACAATGATTAGTTGAAGAATTTACAACCAAAAGTAACTCAAGACTATCCAAGCAAGTGTAAAGGACTTATAATCATGAATTGAGAAAATACATTTTGACAGATTAAATGCTCATCTAAAGAAGTAGTAAGAACACAGGCAATACATAATATCAGCCTTTTACCAATAAAGAATTCTTTTATAATTTCAAAAAAGCATGCACTGAATACAACTAATGAGTAAAATGCATAACAGAAGTCTGCTAAGATATGGACAATATAAAGATCATATAAGGGAATAGAATCTTAAAGAGAGATTCTTTAGTCTACTTAACAGTATTATCAGTTTTCACTAATAAGAAATAATATCTCGACCCAGTATTCTTGGAAAAAACAGAACATTACAATTTGATAGGCAATCATATGAGCAGGTTTTAGGCATAAACAAATATCATGACAAAATTCACTATAGTAAAGTATACGTTTTGTTTGTTTCAATAGGACCCTAAAGTATGGTTTCATTTTAGAAGTCCCAAAGTATAATAAAGCCCCTACGAATTGCTATGTTTTAAAGAGTTCAGTATCAATAAGTGTAACGTCCAAATCATTAGCTTGCTAACAGTAGCCTTCATTGGACCCTAGCAGCTACCTAAAATTCAATTCAAATACTTAAGGTGATGTTTGTTTTGGTTTTAAAACCCAGGATTCAGGTTTTAAAATTTAAAACCAGTTCAATTCAGGATTCCGGAATCCGGTTTTAAGAAACAACAACTACAACACCACTAAACCACCATCACACTTTCCAATACAATCAATTCTCCCTACATGCACTTTAATATATTTAAATCATTATTCACATCATCCAATCATTACAATCATACTCAACAATAATATAGTAATTCAAATTCATCCACTTGTACACAATTTAATCACGACTTTGGTTATTATAATAAAAAGCCTAACCTTTAATGTTATTACACTCATTTTTTAATTATAATCAGTATCGATTAAATCACATTTTTATATTAAAGGTTGGATTATACTTGTGTCGGGTTACAACTTCTTCAAAGGTATTATAATCTCAAAAAACGTGATTAAATTGATATTGGACCGAATGGTCGTGAATTAATACACAATTAACCCTTGATTTGACATAAAGTTGAATCTCACCCGACTAAAAAACCCAAAACAAACACACAGGATTTCAAAAATCGGTTTTTAAAAGTCTGTTAAACCCCAAAACAAACATCACATAAAAGTACAAGCTACATCATAGTCAATATGTTGGAATGGAGTCACAGCAAAAGCTAGTAAAAATATCTTAATAAAAGCAGCACGCTGGAATTAGAAAAATTATTAAAAAATATTAATCGTACAGATTCTATGGCTGTTCAAATGCTTACCTCTCACTCTTACCAAATCCAAAACGTGCACCAAAGTAAAATGCAACGGAAAGGAGCCAAGAGTCACTGTGAACTGCAACAAGTGATAACCAATCCTTTTCTTGCATCCCATCTCTCGCAAAGTTAATTCCCAGTGCCGGCTCAGGCAACTCGGGTGGAACTTCTTCCACAGGCAGATTCACCTCCCATGTCTCGTTTGGAAGCCCATACAGACAGAGATTTTCTTTTTCTGTAAACCACAAACAATTTGGAAACAGTATTAGAGTGATATGAATTTATCTAAATAGCTGTGAATAGCTGGAAGAACATTTTCCATACAAAGTTGTTATCAAACATTTAGCTTTGCAGCCAAAAATTAAGTTATTTGACAACTCAGAGGCAAAAATCTTGGGTTAATTGCAAAATAAATCACTACCTTTTAGTTTTTTCAATTACAACATATTTTTTAAATCTACAATTCGATGCATGACCTTTTAAATTGTTGCAATTCTATAACATGACATTTATCCAGTAATTCTGCTGACGCGACAGTGTATGGAATTGCAAAAAATTAAAAGGTTGTGATCAAATAGAAACAATAACAAAAGGTCGTGAATTTATTACAAGTTTTTTTTAGTTTTCCAGCTGCTTTGTCAGCATAAGTTGCTGGAAAATAGTCATATGATATAACTGAAAATTCTAAAGAGCCTGTGTACCGAGTGCAAATTTTTAAAACATATATTGTAATTGAAAAATGTGAAATAACATGATCCGTAATGCAATTAACCCAAAAATCTTTCAGAAGCCATACATTATCCCCAAGCTGGCAAACTATAAAATAACAAATGAAATGCAGTAATTTTCTTTCAATTATTTACTCGGAAGCCAGTGATATAAATGTTAACATAGTCCCGACATTGCATATGGGGGGGGCGTTTTCCAAAAATTGCAAGTGATTATAATCACTAAAGAATTGTGAATAGAGGTAAATTACAGTGTTGTTCATTTGGATGCTTCTACTTAACTTAATCATCTAGAATCTATTATCTAATAGCTGGGAGAGGGATGCTTCTACCTGATTCTAGCTTCTCACTAATATTTTACTTTATTCAAATCTTTTATCAAACAATCAACATCTACTTCTAATAAATTGTACAAACACTTATCACTTTCACCATTAAGCAAATTTTCTCACAATCACTAATTAAATCACTTCCTCAAAAGCATATTTTTTGCAAACACCCCTATAATAGAGTAGAAAACCCAACCCTGAGAAGTAACAAATAACAGCTCATACAAAAATGATAAGACTAATGGTGAACAACACATGACAGAGGGTAAGTTACAGTTTATGGCTCTAGCAACTAGGAATGCAGAAGTTATCTAATATGAAAGGTAGATAATAGTATCAGCATTCACAAATAAGGTTAAAGTTGACATATACTATGAAAGGACAACAAAATACACAAGCCCTCTGGCCCATCTCATACCTCAAGCAGAAAGTCTTAGCTACTAATCAATGAAGAATCCACAGATAGACTTCGAGTTCAAAGTATCAAATAGTAGACATGAATACAAATGACAGTTTTGGAAAAGTGAGCTTAGTTTGAAATTGGAATAAGCCATAAAAAAGTTTAAGAGTCAAATTTGAGAGCCAAATGCCAGAAGATTATTTTCAGCATATACCACTTCATATGCCATAACTTTGAAAGTTTAATTTGGCATTCTCAAAGGACTATGAACAGCTTCTCAACCCAAAATTCACCCAGCATTAACTGAAAAAGATTAGGTCTGGCATTCTTTAAATATTTGTGCATTGAAAACTGATATGTTTGCTAGGCAACATTGTAATTTGTATGCCTCACATTGACGTGCAAACAAGAATGTAGCACATGTCTCGTGATTTGAGAAGAAAACATAAAGTTAACGTAAATTGAAAAAATCTTGTTTTAAGTGAAAAAGTTACATTTACCATCCCACTAGACGACAGATGCCAATCGACTCGATCAATTAAAACCGCACGCTAAAAACAAAATCCGTTGACCCTATTTAATGAAAGGCTTGCTCATCAGTTGGTAACTACTCGAAAAATTTGTTCCAAGTAGGCAGACCTCATAAGCGACAGGTAGAAATGTAAAATCCTTGGAGGCAAATAGCTCAACATTCCAACATTTCTAGTTCCTTTAAATTCTAAAGGTGACCAGAGAGCAAAACAGTTCACATATCCAGACAAGGATATCATTATCATTAGAAAAAGGTAAACTTTGAATGAGCCTAACTAATGGGAAGCACGTGCAATTTTCGCGATTCACCCACGGAAGCGTGGAAGCTTCAAAGAAACCTATATACAAATACATTAAATGTTCCGCAACCACAACAGAGAGATTCTATGATCATAATTCATAATAAAAATAAGTCAAATCAGAAATAGGAAAGAAAGGAAAACAGAACTCACCGGGATCACACTGCTGATAAAACTTGGCGTTATCTGAAAAAACATCAACAAAAAAATAAAATTAGAGCTAATTACCCCCTCAACTCCAACAAGCAACAGAAAGCTTCACAAAGACAAACAAACAGATGCCCTAGCGCATACAACATATCCGAACATTTTACACACACTTAATTCATGCAGAAACACACAGACCTCCGAAAAACTAAACAAGTATTAAAAATGAAAACGAAAGCATAGTTGACAATTTTATCCGAAATTGAAAAATCGGAGAAAAGAAACAAACCGGAGGTGAGAGCTTTTATGAGGCCAGCTCTACGGCCCTTGAAATCGTTGAAGACTTCCTCTACAGTTCTAGGTACAGGATGTGGAATTCCTTCCATTCGCAGCCACTTTCACAGGAAATTAGAAACCAAATGAAGAAGAAACTGGTAGAATTCAACGGTTCAGCGGCGCAATTACACGGCGGAATTAGGGTTTTCTGTGAGGGGCTAGGGTTTGTTGAACATCCGCAATTAATTGAAAATTAAATATGAGATGTGGTGGTGGTGTAGAAGACTATGAGTGACAAATGTGGGAGTGAGATGAGAATCAGCGGGAATGGAAAATGGGGTAATCACATAACCACGGTTTTATACTTAGCATTTCTTCACAATTTCATTTATTAATAATATTGCTTTGCGAATTCTTCATTTTTATATAATAAAATAGCAAACTACTTGTGCATAGCATCATATTGCTTGTAGTAATAAACAAGTTTTGTCCGTCACTATTTTATTTCAATAATTACTATTGTCAAGTTTTCATATGCACTTGGTGCACACACTTTAGATCTGTGCACTCACTTTGATCCTGCCCATTTTTTTATTATGGATTTTCTTTTTCACTAATGACAAGGTCTCATTTTCTTAATGGGTCACTCTTATATCCGAGTGCACGGTGCACTTGGTGCACAGGAGACCCACTCTTACTATCTACACGTATTTTTACATATTATGAATTTATTAGTATTATAAAATATATCAAGTTGTATTTTTACGAGTTGAACGGTAAAAACAATGGCATCTATATAAATTAAATTAATTAAATAAAGTTAATATTAATATGGTAAAAATAATACACTCTCTGGTATCATGCCCTCCTTAAAAGTCATTTTATCATTTCAATTGCTAATATAAAATTTACTCGCAAAAACACGTTGAAAAGTCAAAGTAACATAAGATTGGTGGACGGGGTAGTAACATATAGTGTAATATTAAAATATTTGAAGAGATTTTATAGGAATGAAGAAGGGTAAAAATATCCATTTTGATAGAAAAAAAATACTCTGCCCACTTACTTATAAAAATTAAAAATTAAAAATTAAAATTAAAATTACCCGCTTTTGAGATAAATATACTTTTAAAAGTAAATTGTGACTTTTATGTTAAGAATTTTTGAGCTATTTGTTTCAGGATATTTTGGTCGTTCCATAAAAGAAAATGATAAAATAAATAAAAAAAATTAATCGTTTTGACTGTTCGTTCCGAAAAAATTGGTCGTTCCGACTAATCGTTCCAAGAAAATTGATAGTTCAGGCAGGGTCATTCCAAGAAATTTTGTACAAAATAAAGAGTGGGTAAAAAAACCTTTTTTTTTAAACAAGGGTACATGAGTCATTTAACTATAAAATGGGTATAAAACATTTTTTTTCTATGAAAATGTTTAGATTTTTATTTTTTATTTTTTGTCAAAATGTGTATTTTCCCTTTTTTCTCTTTGTAAAAAAATAAAGTTGTTCAATTACATTTAAAGAAAATGTTCAATTAAAGGATGGACATTTTGCGCAAATGTTCATATAAGAAAAACTGAGGGAATAATTATAGGGAGCCACTAAACACATCCCATAATCCTCAATTCACACACCACCTACTAAACTCACCCCATTAAAAATTTAAAATTAATTTATATTACTAAACCCACCCCAAATTAATATCATTATACCCTTCTCCTCCAAAAAATAAAATCACTTTTTCCACTTCCCAACAGCAGCGTGTGTGCAAAAAAAAAGGAGAAGAAAAAAGGTCTTCCACTTTGATTCTCATGGAACAAAATCGAAGGTGAACTCATGGACAATGGCTCGAAATCAACCATTCAAAGGTAACAAATTCATACAAATTCACGTGTGTTCGGACATAGGGTCATGTACAAACTCACTGGTGTTCGTCTGGATAATCATGCACGGATTTATTAGAGTTCGACCCCTTGGACCGAACACTATCAATTTTTTTTTTTGCACGGCAGTTTACGTCGAGTAATCTCGCCTACGTTCAGCCGCGATTTTGGCATAATAGTGGCACGATTAAACCCTAAAAATACCAAAGTTTTTGCATAAAAATCGATAAAAAAAAAAAAAAAAAACCTGAAAACACTTACATTAATGTGCTCATTTGAACTTTCTCGTTCCATGACTTTGATGATTGAAATTGAATCAAAAAGATGAAAGGGTTTATGGGCGTGAATTCCAAGAAATAAATGTTTTTGCATTTATGATTTATAGATTAATTATGTAAATAAAATCTAATTTTATATCTATTTATATGAGGGCATTATAGTCATTTTTTGTATGTCTATTTTAGACTTAAATTTTATGGGGTGTGAATTGAGGAATATGGGGTGTGTTTAGTGGCTCCCATAATTATATTATTACTTGTAAAAATTAGTACTTCATTCGTCCCATACTCGATTGTTATTTTGTCAAAAAGATTGGTCTCATGTTGAATTAAGTGATATGAAAGTATTAGAGTGGGAGTGACCATACTGTGAACCAGGTCAATACATGAACTATATCGATGTTATGTATAAAAATTATCATTATTATGCAAAAAAATAATTATTGTTTAAAAAAATATTTTATTTTTCAAACAGTGATATTTTTTTTTGCATAATAATGATAATTTTTATGCATACATTGATAATTTTGTACATAACATTTATATTTAAAAAATAGGTATCACCTTAAACTTTTGTTCACATAGGTTTTTGTCCTAGAATGATACGAGCTTTGCCAAAAAATGAGTTATTTTGACAACTCAGTCAGGAGGAAAAAGCATTGGATTAACTGCAAAATAAATCACAGTGTTTTGATTTATTTATTGGTTAATTTCATATTAATTCACGATCTTTAGATTCCATCTCAATTTAATCACAACTTTCAATATGTTTGTAAAAATTTCTCACCTCTTTAATTGTTTCAATTTGATACACATTTTTTCTTTTCCTACACAAGATTGTCGCTGCATGATGGTGTGTTAGTGTTTTATTTAGAGATATAGAACCATTTCAACAAGGATAAGAGGAGTGTCCGGCGTGTGCCTGGAAAAAAAACATCTCATGAAATAAAATAATATTAAAACAACTAAAAAAAAATACTCCTATGAATTTACATAAAAAATATTAAAGGTCATGATTAAAATGAAACTGCTAAACGTCATGAGTTAATATGATATTAAGACTTTTTAAGTTGAGTTTCAATATAAATATCCATTTTATATACATTTAAATTCAATGCTCGAATTTTGTTTCTTTCACAATTCAAAACATAATTAAGTTTATTATTTTATCTCAATTCAAGGACTGACGAAACAATCATTTTCAAAAATAAGAATCAGAGGTGCATGACTCTTCTCATTATCGTGATATATGACTTGAATTGAAAAAAAATTAAAAATAAAAAAATTTGTCTTAACATATGACTTAAATTGAAAAAATAATCATAGCATCCTGAATGTAGACAAAAAACAAAAAAAAAGTTAAATCTCCAACTTTAAAAAAATTAAAAATTGAACACTCAATTGATAATTTTGTAGCAAACAAACTTCATGTTTAAAAATGCTTGATTTGCCCAGTGTACCTAGCGCATAACAAAACTACTCAAAATTGTTAATAAGATACCTACATTAAAACTCAACTCAAAAATTAAACTTTTATATAAAAAATTTCTTATTTTTAAATTTGAGTCATTTTTATTTTTGGCATCCAAAGAATATACATGATAATTACTAATAATGTCATATCATATTACCCTAGATGCATGAGATATGAAAAAATGGAGTAAGGTAATTTCAAATAACCACTCACCAACACATGAGAATTTAAGAACACAGTCACAGACCGTATCTTCATGATATATACAGTTCAATGGCACAAAGAAAACATCCCAACCTCATTTGTTACCCAAAAAACTTAGGTAAGACAGCATCCTAACCCATTAAAATGAAGATAGAACAAAATTATGATCGACTATAATTGGGCTCGTCGTCTCAACTTTTAACATAAAAGGCTAGGCTGAGAGTCTTAGAAACACAAAAGTAATTGAAAAGAAACATTCACTTGTACCATCATTTACTCTTTGATTTCCCACATTCTCCAAATAAAGAAAATCCTCCACTTCGCGCCCGTGTAGAAGAGCCTTGTTTACCCTGGATGCACAACATGAGGGTTAAATCGAATTATATGTTGTCTACCACATTCGGTACACAAGACCACTTTAATAGACGTTTAAGATGCTTCGTTCAGATAAAGATAAATCCTTAAATATCAATAGATTGTCATTTTACCAGATTCATTGTTAGTGTATATTCAAGTTGAAAATGAAATAGCCTACCTCTCCCCTTCTGTGAGCTCTACGGTTATTCCAACACAACATCCCACTGCAACCACTTGCTCCCGAGCCAGATTCATAACCCCTGTTGAATTATTTTTTTATAAAAAAAGTTGTAAAAAACTTTAATAACAAGGTAGTAGGAGTAATTAGAAATTAATGGATTAAAAACTTACATATTATCTTTGCTGTGCATCAAGCTCGGAGAGATGGGACAACGCTCGTTCCTCTTGACAGTCTGATCCTTTTGATGAGCCTTTCCATCAGTTGTTTTCACAGCTTTGACCTCGTGATTCAACTCATCTTTAACAGAACTGTTTGGTTCCGTATTATTTGGATGATCTTGTGGAAGGACTTGATTCCTTTCGGGTTTCAAATGGCTCATCGATCTAGGGGTACTTTTGTCCGTCGCCTCCAGCCAAGCAGTTTCCAGTCTCTGCTCATGGATGATGGATTCAATTCTCCGTAAAGGGACGCCTGATTTTCTCTGTGATGTACTTCCATTAGCATTTCCAGCTAAAGATTCTATAAAGTTACTTGAATGCCCTTCAGAAACGTTAAAGCTTCCTCTTGATATCTTCAATGAATCCTCACATAAATCAAAGTCATGATTACCCCCTGATTTATTTGATTTGTTTTCAGGGTTAATTGAGCTCTCGTCACCCAAAGAATCATGCAGCAGAATTAGCTTAACCTCGACATTGCATCGTAAAACAGCTTCGAATGAATTAGTGATGCTGCTGAGAAAACCTTCTGCTCTGGTTTTGATATTACTATCATCAAAAGCAACGTGAGCAACAATTCCACCTGCATAAAGAAGTTAAGGGTTTCGTTATAACGAAACAAGTTAATAAAACAGAGATCATGTTATGCTATGGCGATTAAGATCATCCTAGTTTCACCATGTATCCAGGAACTGATAAACATAACAGAGGGCATTTGGTCCAAAATTCAATGGGAATGATCATAGGGTAATTGTGGTGGTTGATGAGAATAAAATACGATTGATTCACCTTAATCATACTTCCAACAAGATAACGAGACTAAAATAAGTTGATCATTACCCCATTATGATAAACTACCTCCCCTCCTATAATCATTTCTCATCAACCATTCCATTATTCCTCAACCAACAATTATTCTTTGTTATCATATATTCCAAGATTTGAGCAAAATACTAACACTATAATCATCGTTCTCATTATAATTTGCTATTCAATGACACTCGTTACAATTCCCATATAATAATTTCAACTAACGCCCCCTTAAATTACAAATGCAAGAAAGAAAGTGGATCCCCAATTGCCATGCATGCTTATTTATTTTAAAATGGATACACACATATAAACAATACAATAGTGATAAAGTTTAAAGAGTTGGTAGGATAAAAGGAAGAAAGGAGCAAGAATGTGTGCCCTTTCTAAAGGATAGTAATTTACCTTTCATTTCAGATATTGAAACAAGCTTCCCATAAGAACGAAGTAATTGCCTCAGAATCTTGGAATGACAATTCGCAATGCATTGGAGCCAAATATCATTTAAAATCTTCGAATTTATGCATGCCAACGTGGTTGTCCCATCATACGACAAGTTCAATTCTTCTTGTTTTTCTTTGCTCGTTGAATTGCTGGCGGGAGAGTCTAATTTCTCATTAAATATTTCTCTTACACGCATAAGATCCTCTTCAGTTTCCCTGGAACTCTGTCTCCCTCTACGTATGGATTGAGATCGATCAGGGGAAGACAAAGAACCTAACTGTAATAAGGTTGCTGTGAACCAGGTCGATCGTTCACTTGAACTTCTTAGATGCTTTTCTGCCTCAGATAGAAGTACTAATGCATGTTTCAGCCTGTCTAGTTCTCTTTCACTCACTGAAAATTCAATTTTTAAAGAATATTACTATGCAAGAACTTCTAAATTGTAAACCAACAATTCATAAAAGAAAAATATGTGCTTTATCGAGTAAAAAGGTTTAACTGAATTCTTTCTTACATAAATTCAAGGATAAAAAAAATGGAGGAGCCCAGAAGTAAGAACGTAACACCTAAATCTGAAGCCATTTATTGTAAATAATTGTGGAAAATGTCGCATTAGGCAGAAATTTCAATTGATAACAACAAATCTGCATTCAGCAGAGCACTTCTATAAGAAAGTAGCAAGCAAATCACAATATGATATCACATTAATTTCTCAAAAAAAATATCATATAAAAGAAATATAGAAAAATCACAACACCCTTTGTGCTGTTTTGTTAACAACCCAATTTTCCTCAAACTGTGATCAATTGCGTTTGTGTCCTAAAACTATGCTGACTGAGTTCATTATCAAGGTTTTCTTAGCAGGCAAGTTTTCCTTCATGTGCTCTTAATTAAAATTAAAGACGAAGAATCTTTCAGCTATGTAGAGGGATAAACTTACAAGTTCTCCCACCAAATGATGAATCATTGTGCTTTGTATAAGTTCCAGCTATAATATCCACAATGAGGGTCACAAACTGAGAAATCAGAGCTATTGGATCAGCACCAGAATCCATCAATTCTCTGGCTCTAATTACCGTTTCTGTGGCATTTGAAGACATTGCTAACTCCAAAAGGTCGAGTAATTTCTCATCAGAGACAACCCCCATCTGTAGAAAGAAAACCCATATGACAATTTAGCATTTTGATATGAAGGCATACAATACTTTTGCATATGATACAATAAACTATTCAACTGGATTATCAGTTAATGTTGACATGGGCATTCGGGTATGTTTGTTTCTAGCTTATAAAACACAAGAATTTTACTTTCAAAATCCTAATGCATGTTTGTTTGTAGGATTATGCAAGCTAGATTTTATAATCAAATTAACATATAATGTCTGCAGTCTCTTACATTCTCTCTCATACTTCCATTTTCCCAATCGCATACAAATTTATTTTTCACAATATAATAATCCCGATCACTTACTTTTTTGCTATCTTTTTTCTCAATCCTACCCTACTATATTTATCAACCAAACATACAAAAAGTCAAATACACCTTTTTATTATTCAAAGATTTCTCAATTAGGATTTTCCCAATCCCCACTACAACCCGAAATAAACATACGATGTTAATTGAAATAAAGAATTTGAAGAGAAGATAATTAACTCACAAGTTCATTCACAAGGGACTTGGTGATCGATTTTCCAAACAAACTCAACTGGTCCAGCATGGTTTCTGCATCGCCTAGTGAATTATATGCATTAGAAGCAATCAAGTCTAATGCATTTGACTCAAAATCTAATCTCTCATCAATGCAAATCTTCCTTAATCGAGCAACAATGTCACTATTGCTAATTTTGTTGAAAAGGTGCTTCTGACAACGGGCTAATACAGTCCGTGGCACATTGTCAATATCAGTTGTTATGAGTATGAAAACGGTTTTTGGCAATTGTTTATCAAGAAGTCTAAGAAACGCCAGCCATATCTTTGAGGGCAGTAAATGACATTTATCAATCACAAAAACCTTGTAATGTGGAAGCTTCAAAGGTTGAACTACTAATATGTTTTTCAGAAGAGTTTTTAGTTGATAAAGTCCCTTCTTATTCGAGCCATCAACTTCTTCGAAATACCTGCTCTTTCCACCTATGAAATCAACGCATTCTCTACAGACTCCACATGGCTTAATCTCATTAGAGGAAAGGCAATTCAAAGCAGCAGCGAATATTCTAGCAGTTGAAGTTTTTCCATTTCCACGGGGACCTTGAAATAGATAAACGGGGGCGATCCTTAATCTTGAAACTGCACTTATAAGAGATTGAACAACTATATTCTGCCCAATCAACTCATCGAAAAACATAGGCCTATATTTGTTGCTTAGGCTTCTCATATTTTCAGGAGAACTTTCCTCATGTATTTCCCTCTTAGAAGCTACCAACTCTAACCCTTCTTGACTCCTACAACTTGAAGACCACCTCCTTCCATCTAACCGGCTAAACGCTTCCAAATCAAGCTCCGAATTTGTAGAGAGCTCATCATCACTTTTCCCACTTCTCACAGTTAATCCTCCTCGATTTTCGTTATCAAGAAGAGGAATGAGGCTTCGTGGGGTAGTCTTAGAGCCGAGTTTCTTCTTGTTGGAACCCAAAGATAAGCTGTGATGTCTTCTTTGGGACCCACAAAGCATGGTGCTTCCTTTCCTTCTTAGAGAATCGGAAAGAGAAGGAGAACAAGAACTCCCATATCTCGACTTTGGCGTAGACCTTTTAGACCAATAACAACGAATCCCACATCCCTGTCCATCGTCCACCTCATCATCACCATCGTTCAATGATCCAGTCGTTGCATCCCACGACTCAATGGAACTTGCATTCCTAATGGCATATCTATTATAAGAGCTAGTCGAAAATGCCTGCGTACTACATGAAATCGAATCCTCCTCTTTCCTCCTCGACCCCTTATTCCTAAACCTGACGAGCAAAGGCGAGACCGCGGAATCTCTATCTATCTCTTCGGAACAGCAAAAATCTTCGGTATCATCCGATTGTTCACCCCTCTCCAAACCTGAATCCTTGGTGTATCGACTCAACAAGAACTTCAACCGCAGTTTTTCCTTGTGATGCCTAGAGCCTGCACTAGAATAACCACTTTTCGATTTCTTCTTCACACTACGGCTAGTAGACGGCGTAAAGCTAAAGCCTAGACGTTTGAGCATCGCCGAGGAGTACATATCACTTACATAACCATCACTCTTTGAATCATTTCCTCCAACATTACGCACGTTAGACAAACTTTCTAAATCGAGACTCTCCTCTCGATTAGAAAACGACCCCTCAGATTTCTGATTCCTCCAGTTATACAAAAACACCCTTCTCCCCTTATCCTTCTCATTGCCTTTTTCACTGCCACCATCACCCTTTGTAAAGCTATTATCACTTTCTAGTTTCAACGGTAGTTGCAAAAGGCGATCAGAGGAAGAAGTGCGGCCATTCTTTTGGTGATGAACGTAGTGATGCTTAGTCAGGGATCTCGCAGAACCAAGCGACGTCGTTCCGGGGTCCTTTAGAACCCTCGCAGCTTTTCGAATTTGTGTTAACTCTTTCTTCAAATGAAGGTTGCTAGGATCAATCCCACCACCCACCCCTTTGCTATCGCCCATTTCTACTGACATACTCACACTAGCATCAAGAAAAGGTTAAGTAACTTCATTTAGGCATTTTATCAGTAACTTTGTGTGCGCATGAAAAAAATGAGATATACACTCTGTTTTGCCAAGATACTACGTGGGTTCAGCAATAACTGCAGATCTACAGATCTTTTCATTAATGGGGTTTCTTCTCTCAATCTGTAATAAATAAAGAATGCCAGAAATTAAGAATGTTCAGCGATCAGGCTCTGGTACTGGTTTAATGAGAATAAAAAGAGAGAATGAGAGGGAATTACAGCTAAAAAAAGTGCAAGAATATGTAAGGGAATGATTTCCCTGGTTTAATGGGATTCGATTATCTTTTTGTTTGTTTAATCCGAAGAAGAAAAGATATTGAAATCGGAAAATCTTTCTTCCCTCTTTGAATCTTGATGACAAGAGTGATTGGCTGCCTTATTTCATGGCCCGCTTTCACAGGGTCCAAAATTCTCTTGTGATGATTTTTCATGCTTGTTGTTTTTCATTTTATTTTAATTATTATTATTTGTTTATTAATTTATTGTCAATTTCTTACACGCTCCATGTTATTATTAATTTACTATCACCTTTTGAGTTTTGATAAAGGTACCTCTTTTTATATTGTGGGTTGAGATTGATCGAACTTACAAATTTATTAGTTACTAAATTATTACTTTTTAATTGAATTAATAAGTTAGAAAATAAAATATTTTACAATATAATTTTCTTTATAATCTATTACCATTTAATGTTGCACGTCGTATCATGTGAGATTTTGAACTTTTTTTTTGAAAACAAGATTTTGAACATTTAATTTCAGCGGATTGCTGCTGATTTATGGAAGGTTTTTTCAAATTGTTTACCATTTGCTTCAATTATTTTCCTCATTATTTTGCTAATTTACAGACGGTATCAAATACTTTGCTTATTCAAATTAAACTCTTTCCATCATAATCCTATTTTACTCACCTTTCAGAATTACAAAAACTATTTTGGAAAAGCATATGCACTCATCATTTAATAACATATGTTTTTTAACCTAAACAACCAATATAATCAACTATACATTTCTTTTTATACATTTTTTTTATCGAACAAATAGTGACATGTAATCAACTATATTTTTTCTCATTATTTTGCTAATTTATCGACGGGTATAAAATCATATTCTTATTCAAATCAAACTTTTTCAATCATTATCCCATTTTACTCTTCTTTCAGAATTACAAAATGTGTGTTTTGAAACACTTAAAATAACTTCCAGAATCACTTATTTTCAAAAGCTGTGAGAGAGAGCTTTGAAAATAAGTGCTTCTGAAAGCTGTTTTAAGTGTTTCAAAACACACCCAAAAACTATTTTGAAAAAGCATATACACTCATCATTTGGTAACATATGTTTTTGAAACCTAAACAATCAATGTAATCAACTATACAATTTTTTTTATCGAACAGATAGTCACATGTAATCAACTATATTTTTCACATTATTTTTCTAATTTGTCGACGGGTATCAAATCCTTCGCTTATTCAAATCAAACTCTTTCAATCATAATCCTATTTTACTCTCTTTCAGAATTACAGAAATTGTTTTGGAAAAGCATATGCACTCGTCATTTGATAACATATGTTTTTTAAACCTAAACAACCAACATAACCAACTTGTTTCTTTATTTGATCGTACAAATGATGATATATAATCAACTATATTTTTCTTTATTATTTTGTTAATTTACCAACATGTATCAAATCCTTTACTTATTCAAATCAAACTCTTTCAATTATAATCTCATTTTACTGTTACTATCAGAATTACAAAAACTATTATAAAAAAACTTATACAAATGATAACTCATTTGGTAACATATGTTTTTTAATCTTAAACTACTAATGTACTCAAAAGAAAATACAAAGTACAAAAGAGGGAGCTGGAATTACCCATCAGTAATCTACAAGAGAAAAATATGGAGTCAACGACCAAAAAAATTACAAAAATACGAAATAAAGTATACTCATAAGCAATCATATTAAAAGTTGGTCAAACCCAAATTAAATTGATATGAACATGCAATCCAGATTATTTTTTTCCATTTATATATCATTGGGACAATGCTGGCATTTGAAAACATTCCGCGTTATTTTTTTAGTGTAATTAAAATATTACATTATGTACACTTTGTCAAATAAAATCTCAACCATTCAAATTATTGAATTGAAAAATCCAGTGCTTTTATATATTTTACCTCCATCTCAAATAAGAAGAAAATTAGGTTTAATTCCATTTTACTCGAAAATCTTCAATACAACCACGGAAGTTCCATTTTACATTTAATATTGGAAAGTTGCCTAGTTTTCTTCAAAATGAGTGATTGACTGGACCACTATATAAAGTAATGGATCATAATCATATTGCTTTCTTAAGTTAAACTTTCTTTATATGAGGAAATATGACTTTTTTTTATTCGAGTAGCTCTCTTATGTGCATTAGATGCATAGTATAATTTAATTGTATTTTCAATGGCTTAATTGTAAAAGAAAAGTACGACTTTGTAAAAAATTGTAATTTAGTCTCAACTTTTGAATTTTGGTAAATAAAACTCAACTTTGACAATCTATTGCAAATCGAGCTCACGGGCAGAATACCTTCTGCCCCGTGAATATCGTGGCATCCTAACCGAAAGAAGCCTGTCATCTCATTATCTACCTGGCTAAAACACTATTAATTTTTTTAAGAAAACATTTGCCGAAAAACGAGAACCGCTCCATATAAACGAATCACTTCAATATACGATTTCAGATGGGTTGACACAAGATGGGATTTCAGAGGACTGCAATCTCAATTTAGGAGGGATTTCATTTTAGGACTCAAGAAATTGAAAATTTCTATTTGAATTTAGGGCGTTAACAATTACGTAATGATTGATCGATCAGGTATGAACATCATCATTTTAGTCAAGTAGATGATGAGATGACAAGTTTCTCCCATCTACAATGTCACATCATTCCACATGAGATATTCTGCCCTTGAGCTCGATTTGCTATGATTGTCAAAGTTGAGTTTTATTTACCAAAATTCAAAAGTTGAGATTAGATTGTAATTTTGGTAAATGACGTGATTTTTTTTGCAATTAAACAATTTTTTAATAGTGTATTTTTTATTTAATATTCAATTTATTTTACACTGAACAAGTTACATATTTCACTGTAAATAAATTAAATATTTCAATTAATTAAATTGCACAGTACATCTGACACATACAAGATTTTGCCATTTTTCTTTCCAATCAATTTTCTTCTCCAGCATCCCCCCATGATCCACTATTTTTCTTTTTCTCCATTGATTTGGGTGGAGGCTTATGAGGATGGCTGTAATATATCGGTTTGGATTTCCTGTTACATAATATTATTATATCTCTTGTTACATTCTTTAGATTTGCGTTATATGTCGATCTTAAAATATCTACAAGTATAAGAATAACATTCTAACAAAACCTTTTTTCCTATTTAAAAAAGTAAATTAATTTTAGCTAAAATTTTAATTTCCTTCCAAATCTCTCATTCCAAAAAATCTTATAAACATTTATAATTAATTAATTTAAACTACACATATATAGACTTACCAATAATTAAATTTATTAATTATATAATTGGAATACGTACTTATGTATATTATAATCCTAATTTATCATATAAATATAAAATCTAATAAGAACAATGATAACTTATTAGAAGAAAAAATTGAATATGTTATAAAAAAATAAAATTTTAATATTTAAAAATATTATAAAACAATACAAGCAAACTCAACAGTTAATATATATAAAATTTCTACATGTGAATATAAAATTTATGTGTACTTATAATTATTATAATTAAAGTTGATGTAATTAATATAATATTTATATGTAATTAACAACAGTTAAAAGTTATACAATATATAACATATTAAACGTATATAAGATATTTATAATTTTATAAATTTTATAACTTTTAAGATTATTAATTACATATACATATAATATTAATTATGTCAAATTTAATATTAATTGTATGTACTATAAATGTGTTTATTGTTATTGATGTCATTTCATTATTTTATTTTCCTCCTAGTTATAAAAATTATATTAAAAATTGCTTAAGATTTAAGTGTTTTAAATAAATTATATGTTTTTTCCCACCTCACTCTTAGACAAAACAACGATTATTAATTACATATAAATATTATATTAATTACATCAATTTTATTTATAAGAACATATAAATTTTATATGAATACATAGAAATTTTACATATATTAATTATTGAATTTGCATTTTAAAGTTTTATAATATTTTTAAATATTAAAATCTTACTTTTTTTATAACACATGTTGTAAATTTTTTCTTCTAATAAGTTTTCATTTTTCTAATTAAAATTTATATTTATATGATAGATTAGGATTATAATATACGTGCTCCAATTAAATAATTAACAAATTTAATTATTGGTTAATTTATATGTGTAGTTTAAATTAACTAATTATAAATATATTTAGACAAAAACTTGTGTAGAATTGGTTCATAATATGAACCTGGGTCAAACTTGACCCATATACTACATAACGGGTCAGATATAAACCAAATCCATTCATTCTTTTTTCTTTCCCAGCGTCTTTCCTTCACGTAGCCACCCCTGCCGACAGCCGTCTTGATTCGCACGCCGGATTCGGTGTTGATGTCGGTTATGTCCTCTACTCCGACGTCCTCGATCCCGCCAGACATTTCGCTGCCTAGGGCTATGCCGGCGCTGAAGGGGGAAATGCAGGTGAGGCGGCGGATTATTAGCTTCTTTGTTAACATGTTGTAGTCGATGTCGTATTCGTCCCACCTGTTCACAGCGATGCAGTCGTCGCCGGAGATGATGTAGTTGTCTCTATTCTTGTGTTGGTACACGAATTTAAATGTCAAGCAGGAAAAGATGGTGAAAAATTAATTGATTTTTGAATAACAGTGAGAGTTTTTCTGAATAACAATGAGAATTTTATAGAATAACAGTGAGAGTTTTATTGAATAACAGTGATAGTTTAATAACATGATAGTGAGAGTTTTATAGAGTGATAGTTTTATACCGTAACAGTGAGAGTTTTATAGAATAATAAGTGAGAGTTTTTCTGAATAACAGTGAGAGTTTTATAGAATAACTGTGATAGTTTAATAACATAATAGTGAGAGTTTTATAGAGTGATATTTTTATAGCGTAACAGTGAGAGTTTTATATAATAACAGTGATAGTTTAATAACATGATCGTGAGAGTTTTATAGAGTGATAGTTTTATAACGTAACAGTGCAAGTTTTATAGAATAACAGTGATAGTTTTTCTAAATAACAATGACAATTTTATAAAATAACAGCTCCGTCACGGAGGAAGTGCTACGCCACCTGCCGTCGTTGAAGCTGATCGTCTCCTCCAGCACTAGGGGCAACCACGTGGATCTAGCGGCGTGCCGCCGCCACGACATTGTCGTGGCCAACAACGACAATGGAATTGGGTTGTTGGGTTGACGCGGAGAGGAGAATCAACGGCGACGATGGTTCGTGAGACGGCGGCTTTGGCTTGTTAGCATGACAATGGAATGAACTCGGAATGGGCAAAAATTCGGGTCAATTCATCCTAAAGTGAGACATATTGAATTAGAGTTCATAATATGAATCTGGTTCACAAAAGTGTTATTCATATATTTATAAAAAAATTTGGAATGAAATTTGGAAGGAATCTGAATTTTTGACTAAAAATTAATGTAATTTTCTAAATAGAAAAAATGATTATGTTAGAATGTTATTTTTATATTTGTAGATATTCTGAGATCAACACATGACGCAAATCTAAAGGATGTAACAGGAGATGTAACAACATTGTATAATACGATATCCTGACTGGTAATCGGCGCAAATCCAAAAGATGTAACAAGAGATGTAACACCATTGTGTAACAGGAGATTCTGACCGGTAATATTTGTAATTTCAAAATACAATAACATTCTTCTCTTAAATATATGAGACAGCAAGGACCTTTTTTTTTACTATTTGCCCTTTATTTTATTGCAAAAAATATTAAACTTTCTTATTGGGATCAGAGTTGGCACTTGTAATGGAAACATCCTGTTAATAATAAATACAGAAAAGAATGAGAACTCAAAAATTCCTCATGTGAATTACAGCATTGAAGTGCAAAAGTTTGATATTGGGATTAGAATCTCAAGCTTCAGGGTTCAATATTCTCTCAGCAAGTAGCAAATCATCCGGGGTGGTAACCTGTATTTCATGTAAAGAAAATCATTCAATACAAAAATGACAAACTCAAATGAAACGGTCCAACAGATCTCATTCTGTGAGATGACATCACATGCTCATTATCCTAACTCATTAGAATGGGAAATTGATTCAAATTGCAGCAAAACCGTCTAACGAAGGTCACTTCGTAAGATTCAGTCACTTCGTAAGATTGTCTTGCAGAATCAGAAAGCAGCTAAAAGTTAAAAATTGCAAAAAATAAGTAAAATAAATATTTGAAACAATTTACAAGGGCATACCTTGATATTGGTGTAAGATCCTTGTGTTATGTATACAGGATGTTTAAGGTGCTCCACAATTGATACATCATCTGTCACTTCAAGCCCTTTCCTGCAATTTATTTTCGAAATATTTGAAAAGAATATCAAAACACGTGTAATTTTGAAAGAGCTTAAAAGTTTAGTAATTGTGTATTGTTTTCATCTGATTAATAAATATTTAAGCTAATTTTGAAAATGTCATTGAGCAACTTTATTAGGAGATGTGTGCAAACCCAACAAATAACTTAAAATCACTTCATTTGCATATAAAAGTGATTCTACACTGCTTTTTACACTGATTCTGAAGGAAGTAGTCTTAAAATTGCCTAAAACTAATCTTAGTAAATTTTAATTTTTAAGAACTACTTTTTATTTTTAAATTTACACAAGCAATGCTTTGTTTTCAAACACTATCTAGTTATGGTTTTCCTACTTAACTCATTTTAAATAAGTTTTCTAAAAATAAAAGCACTCACACACCTCTGTAAAACTAATAAAAGAGTTAGTTTAAAAGTTGAGTTTAAGCAAATATTTCTAATGTGTTCGTGAAGAAAAAAAGTAATATTTTTTTACCAAAAACACTTTTATTTCAAACACTACCTACTGATTTTCCTAATAAATCAATTTAATATAATTTCTTCAAATGCACATTTACTTGCAAACAACTTTTTAGTAATTTAATGATTCACTTTTAAGCTGATACTGAGAGACCAATTCAAACTCCTTAAATAAAAAAAATAAAAAAACCATTTAAAAAAACTACCTTATTTACTCTGAACTGATAATTTGTACAAACCCAAATTTAAGGAGGTTTCTCTATCAACTTAAAAAAAAAATTAACATACACTTCCACATTTGAAAATTTGGCCAAAATATCACTTCTTCAAACATATAATCAATTGCAAAAAAACCCCTAAATAAAATAGGATACCAATTATGAGAAAAATCAATTAAGGTAATTGGAAAATAGAGCCGTTTTAACGGTTAGGGACGCATATTGATTGTTTACATCAAGAAATGTACAGAGAATTAGTTTAGTAAAGATGAAGAATTACCTATTAACAAGTTCAAACCCTTTCTTAAGCAAATCAGGCTTAATTACCTGCACAAACAGTCAAGATATCGAGGGTTAAAGATTTCTCAAACAGATCAGAAAAGCAGAAGTGTGCAAATCCTATGATGAAGTTCTACTGGGGTCAGCTATGAACCTGTGGAGTTTGCATTTCCCAGAGCGTTTTTCTGTCCAGAGTTTTTACGACAAAAGAACCACTATTTGCCTGATACACAGACACGACCAAGAGTCAAAAGGACAGATTCATATACTACGAAACTGTATACATTTGTTTTCAGTATCGATGTCATCAAACATGTTTAAGTCATTCCATCATAGAATATTAGCATCTTAAAGAACACAATCATATTCTGTTTAGTTTAGAAGAAACACTATTAGTTGCTGGAAGCCTCTCACCAGTTGTTCACCTATGTTATTTTGACCCTCAAATCTTCCAGAGGTTGTCTCATAACTTGTTACTGTCCAATTTTTGTCCCAAAATATTTAACTATTGTGATTTAGTTAGTCACAGTCAGTGATGTAAAAGTCCCGATTAGTCCCGCTTAGGCGGCGTCTAGGCGCTAGACGGTCGTCGGCAGACCTGATTTTGCTTAACCGCCGCTTAGGCGATCGAGTCGGGAGCTAGACGGCTAAGTCGTGAGCTAGGTGTCCAACACTAAGGTATTATTTGATAATGAGAGACTTTCTTAGAATAAATTAATGATAAGACAAAAATTGATAATTTTCACTACACTAAAATTCCAAAACACAAATTTGTTTAGTTTTTTTTTATGTAAATTAAATTTCTTGTACTCTATAATGGATAATATATATAAGAAAATGTGTTTCAATTGTTATCCAGATTTAGGCGGTTGTATAATGAAATTGTTAATTAATTTTGAAGTGTAATTTTGTTATAATATATCGATAAGTAGTAAATAAAACTCATTTAGATGAAAAAAAATAAAAGAAAACCGAACCGACTTGTCCCCGCCTAGACGGCCTAGGCGCTAGGCGGTCCATATCCGCCTGACTACCGATTTCTGACTTCTGCACCCTTGGTCACAGTATTAAAAAATCTGTCCAATTTTGCCCCAAAATCGCCAGAAATTGAAGATTTAGTTTTATGCCGCGTAAGGATTTATTTTTTGGGTCAAAATTGGACAGCAGAAAGTTATGGGGTCAATATTGGAAACTGGCAGGACATAAATGACACTGTTTTCAATTTTCTGGCAATTTTGGGCCAAAATTGGACAAGTTTTTTAATGTTGGGACTATCGAAATATTTTAAAATTTTGGGACCAATTTGGGACCAAAATAGGACAGTGGACAAGTTACTGGACCAACAAAATTTTTAACCCCAGGTATTTCTCTAGTCACTTTTTTTTTTTTTGTTATATTTCCATAGATTGTAGACATACTATGTAAGACGGCATTGTAAGACAAAACAAATATCGTCCGTATACATATTATGCATCAATGACACCAAATAAAAATGCACACCTCTTTGATTGTAGCTTTAGCAGGAACACCTAACACAGCTGCACCGACACGCCTACCATCCTTTAGAACCTGATATAGCCAAAAAAATGGAGTAACTATTTGAATTCGACTTATAATTTCATACCTAGTTATACTTTTTAATATCAAGATGCATCAATTTAACAAATCAACGTAATGGTCTTCCTAAAAATTAAACTACATTGTCATGATGCATCAGCTAAACAAACAGATAGAAGGCTCTTATAATGGAATTTAAACTGTACTACTGTACATAATAAAGATATTCTCATATTTCACAACCTTCTGTTTAGGCCTTTGAATTTTAGTGACGGAGATTAAGGGATTAAAATAAATAGAGTTTGATTTGCTTACATGTTTAATTTCTATTGTGGCTGAGGTCCTCAATGATTACACAATGTTGACAGGTTAGAAATTAAACTACATTGTCACGATGCATCATTTTTTTTCCTACTAATACACTTACATATCTATCATTAACAGCATGGTTTAAATCATATATGTATGTATTTATTTGCAATGCTTCCGCAAACTTCACATTTATTTTAAATTAAAAAGAAATTTTCAAGTTCAGAAGTTTAAATCATGTAAGTGATGATAAGTTTGTTTCATTAAATTAAAAAGAAATTTTCAAGTTCAGAATTTTGATCACTAAGTGGTGAACCTAATGATGACCGGATATGTAGTGTAGATAAACTATTTGCATTACTTTTTAACAAAGCAAAAGAGCAAGATGCAGATGAAAATTAAGATGGGACCATACCTTTGCTACATCTGCAGCTAGCATGAGGGGTCTGGCGGAATCATGTATGCAAACTAGCTCGGAATTGGAATCAATTGCCTGAGACAAAGTGTTCCTTTGTTAGATAGTTTTAGTCATCGCATTACAATTACGTATCATCTAATCATAAGAAGAAAACAACTTATTGATTTAAGAGGATTTCCTGTTACTGAATTATCATCCAAAATGCATTTGTACCTGTTTGCAAACTCTACTCCATACATTCTGGATGATAATTCATCAACTTAAAGTAATACTCCCTCCGTCCCTAACTCGATTGAACATTTACTGCGTGCACGGGTTTTAAGAAAAGAGTTGTTTATTATTATAAAACTAAGGGCATGCTTTGAACTCTAAAATGTGGTCCATAAGCACTTTTTTTTTTTAAAAGCTGTTAGACACAACTTTTTGGAGAGAAAAAAAAGTGACTCTAAGGTGCAGATTTCAACTGTGTAAAGAATTTCAGGCAAATTAACAACTAAGTGACTCGACAAAAAGATAACGAGTGATGCTAGAGCTTAAGCTCAATAATTCTTGACTCGACAGTCGACAGATTCACGAGCTTAATTGAATTTGAACTTAAGTAGTTCTACTAGCCTACCCTTAGAGTGCTGATTATTCATGAGCACAATAACTTGATATGCGTAAAGCATACGCTAGGATTAAGTGAGCTTTCCTGGAAAAAGTACTTTTAAAATCGACATATGCCGCATCTCATCCTCTCTCATCCACAATAAGAGTGTTTCTAGAACATCATTCTAGATGAAACAACAATTCTGGGAAGAGTGATCCTAGTCATCTTACTTTGTAAACTAACTTAAGAAGCGCTAGGAAGATTACGGAGACTTTCAATCTTCTCATGATTAATGATGAGGAAACTTAGAAATTTTAAGTTTACATACCTCTAATCCACTGTAAACAGAATCTTGCCTCTCTTTCCCTGGTAGTGCAAATTTCAAGTCCACATGGATATTCTCTTTGGCATCTGGTACAATTTAAGCAGCTATTTTATCATTGTGTGTAAATCTGAAGCTTTTTCATTTAGTTTGATAATTTATCTGCAACTAGTAATTATTTCAGGTGATACATATACATAGACGACATTTACAGACCTTGAAAAATGTCTTGATAAGAAGGATCACACACGACAACGATTTCCTTCACTTCGGGCATCTTTGAGAAAGTGTAGAAACTGCAAGATATTTCACATTGTAGTTCAACGACCAAAGAGAAACGCAGAAGCAAGTAATTATTTTTTAAGTGTGTCACTAATATTTTTGTATAATCAAGTGAGTGTAGCTAAATTAGATATGCAGATATAAACGGATTTATCAAATGCATCTTATATCAGGTTGTAAGGATGTTTGACTCACCTGTATAAAGCAATTGGTTGGCCAAGAAGGGGAAGATACTGCTTTGGCATGCTTGCCTATAAACCAAATAACATAAAGTATCATCAAGCAGATTAAAAAGAACCTCCTTAAAAAAATAGAAAGGTTATACGAAGAAATAGAAGCACAAAAAAAAACAACAACAACACAAAAGCTAGGGGTACCCCCAAGTTTCTTTCTAATGCATTCCAAAACACTCAGACCCCGTTTGGTTCACAGGACTGAATTGATTAGATATGATATGATTGAATTGATTGGACAGGATTGTTTGAATCAAGATATGCGTTTGGATTGTAGGATTGCAACTCATAATCCTGTACTGAAAAATCAATATAGGTATTAAAATGCTAAGCCCGCCAATCCCACCTTCCACATGAGATAGATATATCCCTCCATATAGGGATTAAACACATTTTTGTACCAGACTGGAAATGTATCCTGGCCTCATCTCACAAACCAAACGACGATTACGTGGAATTAAAAAGCTAATCCCAGCCTATCCTTATCAATCCCGCAAACCAAACCGGGCCTCAAAGATCAGTTGTCTACCAAGTGTATGGTCTAATTACATCAATAACCTATCTCAATTTCCAACATTGACCAACAAAACATAATTTAAATACAGCAACAAGAACATAGAAGCAATTCCAGTGAACGATGAATGACTTACACCCATTCTCTTGCCCTTTCCTCCAGCAAGCAATATCACAGAAACACTTCTCTCTTCGACCACTGTGCTAAAGCCCTGTTAATCATTTACACAAACACTTTAACTGCATCAATTTTTTTCCGAAATAAGCCCCCAAAAATTCAAACCACGCATAGAGGCAATTTCAAAAAACACTAACCTCTGCAGCCTCAGTAGAACAATTGATTCTAAAAAACCTTGGCTTCTTTAAAGAATCGACCTTTTGGGTGTATCTTGAAGTCAAAGCTCGGTTCTTGAAATGGGTAGAGTGTGGTTTTATTAAAACCCGGAAATTAGTTCCCAAAAATGGCGGAACGGAAGAAGAGAGAGAGGTTGAAGGGGGTAAATTGGCCAATTGAAGTGTTGACATTTTTGCTTCTCTCTTTCTCTATCTGAGCGAATGAAGGACAAAACACAAAGGATTGATGTTTTTTAGGAGCATGCTCCACGAGGGAACTGAGCTCTTATTTTCTCCCTTAAACTTCAATGTTGGTTGCTTTCTTTTCATTTTTCTTTCTTTATTCTTCCTTCTTTCATTAAATATATGACACGAAATTAGGATACAAGAGCTATGTTTTTTCTTTTAATCAGTAAATTTCAATTAAAACTTTGTTTATAATATGAAATTTATATCATTACACTTGTAAATTAATATCATAATATTTATTAGTTGATATTATTATATTTTTAAAGAGTTGGTATTATGTGATATTTGTTTACCGTGAAATTGATTTTTTTTACAGACACACTCTTTAGTAATATAAGTCACACCCTTTAATAATATAAGTCACACCCTTCAGTTATCACTACAATACTCTCTAATATAATATAAGTCACACCCTTCATTTTTATGAGTAATACACTTTATAGCAAAAAAGTCACACCCTTTATAGCAAAAAGTCACACCTTTTATTGTAAAAAGTCACACTCTTTAGTAATATAAATCACACTCTTTAACCAGTTTCACCGTGAAATTCGTTCACCTTATACTTTGCTATTTTTAAATTGAGATCATAATATGAATAATTTTCATAAGAGAATTTGTGTTCTTTTTATTTATAATTTATTATTTATTATTTATTACTCCATCTACCCTCTTCCTATTTGAACATTTGACTAAAAGGATCGTCCCTTATTTAATTAAATATTTTTAAATAATAATAAAGTAATTTTATATTTTTACAGAATCTCTTTAAAATATTTTAATATTACACATATTTTATTATTTTTTAACATATTAAAATCAACTTTATATCTCTTAAAATTTACATAAATATCATTAATTTATCATTTAATTTTCATCCAAAAATATTTTTATCCCTTTTAATATTAATAAGCTAACTCATACATTAAAACTTGTGTAAACAATAATTGTGCAAATAACAAGGGTAATATAGGTAGTATTTATTTTGTGATTGTGTAATTTATTTATGACAAGTTTTCAAAATTTTGATAATTTCAGTTAATGATTAGTGTTGAATGTGCATTAAATTTCCAATATTTATATAATATATTATATATACGTACCAATATGAAATGACAAATTCTCGCGCATCAATTTAAAATTAGTGCAATTTGATTTATTTATTTTTTTAGTTTTTTCTTCAGCATTTTTTCCAGGTTTTTTTTTCCAAATTTTATCCGATCCGAACTCGGCCCGATTGGTTCATGGTTCACTCGATTAGAATGGGTTTTTTTTTTTTTTTTTTTAGTTTTTCACTTTTTTTTTTTACCCGACCCGGACCCAAAATGACCCGATCCGAACCCGGCACAAGTGGTTCATAGTTCACCCGACCCGAATGATTAATGGTTTATGGTTTAAGGTTTAGATGTAAGGTTCATTGTTCAACTAAATTAAAATTGAATCCAATTGCGCACAAACATCACTCATATGAAGTATATAGTTATTGATGAGATCAAAGGTAGACTATGGTCATGGGTGTCGACTAAATTCCCTAGTATCAAACAGTTACAGTTTTCGCAGTGGTTATATGATCCGATATCGTGTTGTGGTGGTATTGTTAATCAGAAATAAACACTAAATAACTAGCATCCATTAGGAAGCTGTGGTGAAATTGTGATGAGATTGTACTATATTCCTGTGTAAGGGTTGAGGTACCCCTTGTACTCTAATCAATATCTTTTTCTGTTCAAAAAAAAAAGAAGAAGTATATGGTTAATTGTATGAATTTTAGATACATTTTCGAAAAAAATAACGGAACTTTTCTACATTTACGAAAAAAATTCCCAATTCTTTTTCTCATTTTCTCGAAAATATTTCCTGAAACGGGCAAATTTGATATTTTAGTGGTGTATTAAAATTTTAAGAATATTTAGGGGGTGTATTTTTTGGAAATGGGGGTGCAAATAACCTGGGCGGAAAAGTTACTTATAAAGTGTGCACATGGCTTCAGGCCCAAAAATTCCAAATTCTTAAAATGGGCCTTAACGCCCAACTATCACCACGAGATTATCGCACAAATAGGCTGGAACAGGGTCATTTCCTCATCCGTGATAGAAGAAGAAAGCAGCGTCAATGGCGAAGCCACTGGGACCAACCGGAGAGTTTTTCAGACGACGTGATGAGTGGCGGAAGCACCCGATGCTTCACAAGCAGTGGCGCAACGCCACCCCTGGCCTCGGCATCGCGATCGTTGCCTTCGGAATCTACCTGATTGGTGAAACCGCCTACGACAAGATCTACGCCCCCAAGTCCCATTCTCACTCGCACTCCACCTCGTCTGCTTCTCACTGAATTCAAATAATCCGCTCAGATTCACAATCTGGTATGCTTTTGGTCTTTAAGAATTTTGCAAATTCTAATTTCCCGAAAAAATTGGACTGGGTTTGATTGTTTATCTCCGTGTGCCTTTTTTTTGTGAGGAATTGGTATGTCAATTTAGGTTGTTTAGCGTAATTTGTTTTCTGAAAGTTAGGGTTTCATGAACCTGAACTCGAATTTACCATTTATTTTTCTCGAATTTATAGCTTCTTTGTCAATTTTTTATCTTATATGAAACTCGATTTTACTTCTTGTGACCAAATTTAGGTTATTTGTCATGATAAATTTGTGGAAAGGATGGCTGATGCTTTACGAGCTATTGTTTTCTTTTATGAGCTGTTGTTTTCTTTTATGAGCTATTGTTTTCTTTTATGAGCTGTTGTTTTCTTTTATGAGCTATTGTTTTCATTGACTTGAATTAGGAATTCACTGCTTCAGAAAATACATGAGTTAACGAGCACTTTGTGTAGCCTAATATGAGGGTGTTCTGTCTAAATTAAGATGTATACAGATTTCAATTTAAACTACCGAACAGATATCTAGTACCACAACAATGTGTAGCATAAGATAGTCTTAATCAATTTGAAACTTTTTAATGCTGCTGTGACTAATGATGAACAGATATTTGATTTACACTCTTGCATGCATTGTTTTTGTTAGCCAACTGAATCTTAAGCTTGGTGGAGAACTTTTGTTTCAATAAAGTATTGTAACAAATAGTTTTACGGCTTCTTGATAAACTTAAATATATTCTACAAGCTTTACATAAGAGTTCCTAGAGAAGGGACATTGTCTTCATAACTTTTAAAGGGCTGGTATTGACTGTTTTGTGCATTTAGATATTTTCTAGCAGCAGAAAGGCTCTAAAAATCTTATACTATTGTGATCTCATCAAGTCATTTGATGCTATCAAACCTCCTTTTTTTGACTTTGGTGATTTTCTTTTGAAAATGAGGAAAGATGAATCTAATAGAATAGAGGTTTCTTGTACTTTGTAGTTTTATTGCATGAGACTAGTGGAAAATATATGATGCGTACAACTTGAACAGGACCATTTTTATCCATATACTGGTTTTTGGGGCATTGCATTTTTATGTCTAGATTTGGAAAGACAAATACATTCTCTGTTCTCAGGCTCATTACGTTTCCAGATCTTAGGATGGTTTAATTGCAATGCAAGAGTTCCTGATAAAGTTTTGTCATGACTTAACCTCTGGGATTTGATATTTCTGTATAGCCTAAATTCCAGATGTGGCCTGTGGTGTTGATTTTCATAAATTTCTATGTAATGTATTCTTAATTGCAATAAGTGCCCTTAAATTTTGTATTTCTAGAAAGGATTAGCGTAAGAAGTAGAGATGTCAATCCCATATTATCTTCCAAGCAGAAATGTGTGTGGCTTATACTTGATGACTGATGAGGAGCATATTTCTAACTTGCCCTCATTTTCAAGTATTTCCTCTAAGTCATAGATAACTGATGTTTTTTTTTTAATTCTCGTTGTAACCTGTATTCTGTTCCTGCCACTATTTCAACGCCCCAAACAATCACACCATAAGAAAAATTGTCACTCCAACATAAGATGTGCGACCCATGCTTCTTGCATCATGAGAATGATACAAAAAGATATCATTGTCTACATCCCTCAGGATGGTTTTTCCATGCTAACATAACGTTTTCTATATGTGGTCGCCTTTCATTATTTTATTTTTGCCCTTCAATTCTGCTAATGATTATTCTTTGGCTGTCACACCGTATCAATATGTTATGCTTCAAAAGTTTTCTTTAAAAATGGACCTAAATCCATATGCAAGACTGCTTTGCAATAATTTTCCCAATTTTGTTTGAGACGGAGTTACCACTTGAATTTCATGCAAAACTCTGAAAATCTCAGCCAAGATTGATGTTTCTTGAATGTATTGAATGCGCAGGTGAAAGGATGGTGTCAAAGAATGGAGCAGAATCTAGTTTCTCACTTTCTTCCATTTCTTCGAGTGTTTAAATAAAGCATTGATCAGACTTGTTTTGTTGATTGACAATCGGCTAATACTTTAAATTTGTAACCAAGTGAAGGAGTATAGTTATTTAAAGTGGCTTGTCCGTTGCTGAGTCTTTAATCTCTCTCTCTCTCGTGTTTAATTTGCATTGATTAGTAATTCCATACCTGTTTGCTTGCTATTTATTATAAATATATTTCATTTGATCTAAAATACAATTTTTAATGCACTAGTAATCATCCATAACACATTGTTAAGTGCATTTTTAAAATATTTTGTTCAATTAATATGTAAATTGTTTTCGTTGAAAACAAGCATATATTTAAGTGATAATAATATGTATTTTTTTTAAATGTTTTTACATTATTTATTAATCAACTAGTGAGTAAATTAAAATAATATATATGTGTGTATGTATATATATATATATATATATCATATTTTAATGTATTTTAAATATTTTCTAATTCTTAGCTTTTTGTAGGAAATACTACCTCTTTCCCGGAAACATGCACACCACCTTTATTATCGAGTTTTTGTAAGCGAGTTGTTTATTAGTATTTCAAATGATAAAATGATTTTTTAAAAAGGGTATTATAGATATACCTTTCATCTATTGCATGCATCTTTAAAAATTATCTTATCATTTTAAATACTAATAAAAAAATCGCTCGAAAAAACACGTGAAAACAGTAAACGTGCACGTTTCTTTGGGATGGAGGGAGTATCATAATTATGGGATGGAGTGAGTATTAAATTGTGAATTATTTTTATGTAGTTTAAATTGCCTCCCAGAGTTTTCGAGATGTGTGTTGGTGCGAATATGGATCCTCTATATTTCGTTTTCGCAAATTTCTTGTAAATTTCGGAGAGAGAAAGACATAGATTAAACTAATATAAAAAAATATAAAGTGTGGGACTCCTACATTGTGTCTTTCTCTCTCCGAAATTTACAAGAAATTTACACAAGGAAATGGAGAGGATCCAAATCCGTGTTGGTGCATCCAGAATCATGTTCACTCTTCTGGAACCATATACGTCATCTATAAATACAAGATAAAATTTTCCTTCCCTTATCGATCAAGACACATAACGCCAAATTCACAGAGATGGAGCGGAAAGTAAAGCTCACAATGCTAATATTAACCACCTTCGCAAAGGTGGCCTTCCTTGTGCTAAGCCGCACCACCGCGCTCGTGCCATACACGCGCTCGCTGTTCGACTTGATCGACGACCCCTTCAAGTAGGGGTGGGTTCGGGTCGGGTATGTCGGGTACCCGATTATCGGGTACTCAAAATTTCGGGTAGTTATTTAAAAAATCCGAACCCGACCGGAAAAAATCGCACCGATAATCGTCCCCAAGGATCGGGTTTTATCGGATCCGAAAAAATCGGGTAATTCAAGTGTCGGTACCTAAAATACCGATTTTTTCAAGAAATAAAATTGAAAAAATAGTAAAAAATGATAATTAAATATAAAAGTTCGCACCTGATCGGTAATGCACACCCCATCACATAGTTTCAGACGGTTCGCACCAAACCCGAGCATTTTAGTACCGATCCGACGGGTAAAACCTAATCGGTCTGCACCAAAACCAAAAAAATGCCCACCCCTAACTTCAAGATTTCGAACACTCCCCGCTCGGCTTCCGAAGTCACCGACGACAACGTTGCTGCTTCATACTGACGTAAGTGACTGGAGGAGACGCCGTGGAGCACCGGGGATAAGCGTTGATTCCTGTGGATGAAGAAGGGGGATGTGAAAATCGAGGTGGAGGAGGATACTGCTGTTCTCGTGGTCACATGAGCCAAGCAGACGGAGGAGAAGTGGAGGAGAGTGCCCCACAGCATGAGAGACCTTTATCAGAGGTTCAAGCAGCTTCAGTCACGGGAATGCCGACACGGGGAATGTTAGTATGCTTTGGAGGATGGGGTGCTCAGGATCAGTGTTCCGAAATTGGTGGGTGAAAAGAAGAAGGAGAAGGAGGGTTATAAGGTGATTGATATTGATACTGATAGTGATCAGGTTTCTGGGGGGAATCTTAAGTCCACTAAGACCGAGCTTTAGAGTTTAATTTGGGTGTTTGTTCTTATATATATATATGTTGATTGCTTACTCTTTGTTTCCCCAGTGTGCATGTTAATTAGGGCATATGGTTTTGGATTTCCAGCGTGTGTATATGGCTAAATAAAATGTGCTGTGTTTATGAATACTTTTTACTTTTTATGTGGGAATACGAATGATTGGGGAATGAATCTTGAAATATACAAATGCGAGTTGAGCATATAAAAAAGAGAAGTGCAATTTCAAAAATACCAAATATTGTCCCAACCTTCAATCTGGACAATTTGAAATTATGGCATTTTTTGTCATTTTTTGAACTCCTATTGGAAATGAAAAAGTGTATTATGAAGTATGAACAGGCTCCGCACATGACCTAACAATAATCAGCATCATATGATTTTTCGGCGCAAACATTTCGACGCTCAATTCAAATGATGGGAAAATTACAATTTCAATGTGTTAAAGAGAATTTAATTAAACAAAAGAACTCTCTCAGTGTTATCTCTCTAGTCATTTGGGCCATAAATGAGTCCTATTTAGAGTATTTGGGAGAGTGGTGCTCACTCCCCTGGATTACAAGTACAGCGGGCCGAAAGTTACCCTGCAAAACATTAAATGTTACAAGATTGATTTTGCCCCTGGAGGTCGCGGGAGGTCACTCGAGGTTTGGCGACCTCGCGGGCTTTATTTTCACATCGACCAAGGTAATTCCCGGATTTACAGGGAATTAACCGTTTACTTACACTGACAAGCCAGTCGATATCGTCCTTCGCTGAATTCTCTCTGACTTGGACCAAATTCTGGAAAGATCGCCTGTACTAAATCTCTGACACCTGTCTTGTCATAGTTAATGCACTGACCTCGGACAAATCTGAGGTCATCGAACTCGCTGTGAGTAAGATCGTAACCAAACCATCTCGCTCAACAAGATGCTTAATGATTCCCTTAATCTCATATGTATTATATATTGGTGACACGTGTGTCGGGGCCCAACTCGTGCGATATGCACACAACAATAGCCCCTAGGTCACCTTTCTTCAAACTCAGAGGAAGGCGAGGTATTCCCTTAGGTCGGTTCCCAGTAAGGTGTGTGAGGCGTGATGGCTTCATGGACACGCGTGACTAACGCCTCGTAACTTGGTGTTGATGACGGTTGATCGCCTCGACTGTCGAGCTTACGGAAGTAGGTAATGATGGCGCGTGAGACTCACACACTTGACTTGAAAGGTCTTGAACCGATCTCACGTGCCCTAGGATGGGTCTATAAATACCCCTTTCTTTTCATTCCCCCCCCCCTCTTTCTATTTCGAATTTCTCTCAGCAATTCCGGCGAATGATTTTCAATTTTCGGCAAGTGATTTCACACCCGATCCTCTACCCGATCTTAGAGAATTTCCATAGGCAAAGATTATCTTCTTCTCCCGGTGTCTTTTTTTTCTCGAGTAAATTGTACGAAATGGCTTCGGAGGAAAATAGCGTGGCGGAGAGTTCTGCTCCGTTAGGGGTTCATCGGCGGCGGCCCGGCAAGAAGATTGTGGAATTGGATGACTACATTCTTGAGGTTTCGTCGGAGATGACGAAATCTGTTCTGATCTAGGCTAGAGGTTCGGTGACTTCTAGGCGGCAGCGTTGCCTATGCCGTGTTGGGGATTTATCTCCTATCCGGCTCGGCGATTACGGAGGAGGACAAGAAGACGCGGGCGGCGGAAGTTGAGCGGACTCCTACATCACGACAGTGTCATTGACTGACCGAATTTTGACTTTCTGTCATATGAGAGGATCAACGACATTCCCAATGATGATATCGATCTCTGCGAGTTCACGAGTATTTTGCCCAACACCGGCCCGAATGTTGGATAATAGAGGCAAGTAAACACGTAATACATGCGCAGCGGAATAGAACAGTTCACAAACAACGAACAGTTAATTGCAAATAAGGATTACAATAATCATAACGAGAAATCTTACAACAGTTGTAGAGCAGATTCCTCAACTATGGTATCCACGTAATCCGCAAGAACGGATCTGCACGAATTTGCCAGTGTTGAATCCCAAGTTGAATCAGCTAGGAAAATCCAAACTCTAGATCTTATGGAGAAATTGTGAAGTGTAAAACTGTTTGTGAAATCCCAAGAGCTAATATATATAGGGAGGCCCAGCTTAAAACCTAAGCTGGCCTATTGGGAAATTAAAATCCCTTTTAATTAATTAAATTAAACTTCTTTAATTTAATTCCCTAAATATAAATCTCTACGGATTTAAATTCCATATATGACAAATCTCTACGATTTGTTTCCATATATATTAAATCCTACAATAATATTCCAAATATTATTATTGGGAATTCTTGTTTAATTAAATTTAATTTAATTAAACATTAATAATAATTAATTCTAAATTAATCTATTATTAATTACTTCTCCATAAATTAAATATTAAATCTAATTTAACATTTAATCAACCAACTATAATCCGTAAAAGGGAACTACTTGTTGTGTGACCCATAGACCCTCATATATCGAGCGATTAGTCAAACTAATGGGCTATTCTCAATATATGAGGTACGTTGCGAAAAACATGCAACTACCTGTAACTGAAACATGGACTATTACGATTCCCTCCTTTCATTCACGAATACTCGATTAGTCTTGAACATGATGAAGTGTCTATTCAAATAACATAATCAATTTATCTCTAATCACTAATTGATCATGTATGTCACACTTAGCCACAAAGTCTAAGTTGACGTGCATCGGCCGATGACTTTGATCTAATTATGACGAGAAGATGAGTATTCTCTTTAAATCCACTTTGAGTAATGAATCCTATTCTTGGCTCAACTACCACGCACATGCACTTCTGATGAACCCAATCCAAGCCATATCTACCCATGGAAGGGTGCAAGCGTCGGTCATGGTCAAAGTTCATCATCCCACACATGTCGTGCGTATTGACCTCAAGTCAAAGGAGTATCACATCGCTCCCACTAACCGAGACACCCGTAGACACATATAGTGGAACTACATCAAACGGTTTCTCGGATGGGTATATCAATACCCTCTAAGGTATTTGTGCATCCATCATGAGATACCTAGTATCTCGTAGTAAGTGAGATCTTACTACACTCTCTAAGAGTATGATGCAGATCACACACCAATCTCCATTGCATCATCAATATCCCATTCTTGATGATCCTTGACCGGGGCTATTTGAGAATCATGCTTAAGTCATCTGAGTTCTCACAACCTCAATGACAACAATGACTCATGGGAACACTTGTACGAATAAATGCAAACAATCAAACATAATATTCAAACAAGTGTATTGCCATACATTAATATTAAATGAACTATAATATTAAATCAAACTGAATATCATCGATTATTATGTCCTTATAATAGATTGTCTCTAGGACACTAACACTAACAATCTCCCACTTGGACTAGAGTCAATCACTTACATGTCTAACCCCTAGACCATCAAATGTCTAGTGTGTACATGAACACTCAGTGTTTTGGTGAAAAATCTGCTAAATTAAATATGTGGGAATACATTTTAATTCTATTTCTCCTATCGTTATGATCTCCCGGATCAAATGATAAGTCTAGGTACATGCTCGTTTATGCTTGTTGATCTCGGTTCCTTTGCTTGCGCAATCGCACCAGCGTTGTCTCAATAAAACTTTATTAGACAACTAGCACTCGAAACTACCCCTAGTTCTCTTAAGAACTATAAAATCCAGACAACCTCCTTAAGGATTCTGATACAACAATGTACTCAACTTCGATTGTTGAATCTGCGGTCCTTTTGCTTGGAACTATTCCAACTGACCGCCTCATTATTGAGAGTGAAACGTAACCTGACTGTGATTTGTAATCATCAAAGTCGGATTGGAAACTTGTGTCAGCATAACCAGTGACTACTAGTTCTGACTATCCACTATTGACAAGGAAACATTCTTTAGTTCGTCTAAGACACTTCATAATGGTCTTGACAGCAATCCAGTGAGACTCACTCGGATTCTGTTGGTATTTATCAGTGATGTTGATAGTGTAGGCCACGTTTGGCCTAGTGCAAGTCATGACGTACATGATTGACCCAATTGCATATGCATATGGGATATATTTCATGTGCTTGATATCAACTTCATCAGAAGGACAATCCTTCTTTGACAACTTTATCCCATGATTTGCCGGTACAGACCCTCTCTTAGAGTTTTCTATCGCAAAACGCTTCAACACCTTATCTACATAGGTGGACTGTGACAACCCCAACATCCTCTTGGATATATCCTTGTAGATCTTGATCCCTAGGATGTAGCAGGCTTCACCAAGACCCTTCATCATGAAGGTCTTTAACAACAAATCTTTAACGGACTGTTTTAACGGGATATTATTTCCCAAAATCAATATGTCATCGATATATCCGATTATGAAAATAACATTCTTCCAGCTGCATTTACAATAAACGCAAGGATCTTCCGAATTTCTGATGAAGTCAAAACTTGATAGCTTCATCAAATCGGATATTCCAACTCTTAGAAGCTTGCTTCAATCCATAAATGGATCTCTTTAGCTTACATACTAGATTAGAGTTTGTCTTAGATATAAAACCTTCTGGTTGAGTCATAAACACTTCCTTATCAATGTTTTCATTGAGGAAAGCTATTTTGACATCCATCTACCAAATCTCATAATCATAGTGTGTTGTTATCGCAAGTAAAATTCGAATGGACTTGATCTTTGCAACTGGTGAGAAGGTCTCATCACAGTCAATGCCTTCGCGTTGACTATAATCCTTCGCCACCAACCTAGTTTTGTAGGTTTGTACTTTGCCATTTGCATCAGTCTTGCGCTTGAAGACCCAACCGCAACATATGAGTTTAACCCTTTTAGGCAACTTAACCAAGTCCTAGACTTGATTGGTGTACATCGAGTCCATCTCGAATTTCATGGCTTCATGCCACTTCCCTGAATCAATATCTGATATTGCTTAAGAATAAGTATTAGGATTGTCCTTATCCGGTATGTTCACATTATCAAGTTCCACCAAGAGGTAACTGTATCTAATGGGCGGATTACGATTTCTAATTGACTTGCGGAGCTGTGGTTGTGCAGGCTGTACATTCTGATCGTGAAAGTTTTGTGGTGCATCGATTTCATCAATGTCCAGAGAGTCCTCAAGAACTACACTTTCAGATGCCTCTTGGGCGATTTGAACTATGCTGTTCTCATTCAGCCCACTTGGAGGTTCTTGCACAGGCAAACCAACTCCAATTACGCTCTCACTGGCTAAAAGACAATCACCTAGTAAAAGACTCCCACCATGAAAGTTGTTGAATGCTCCCACTGATTCCTTGTCATGTTGCTTTGACAAGATATTAGCCTCTTTGTTAATTTGTGGTTCTTGAATTTCTTCAAGTTCTATCAGCTTATGACCTTGTTCTTTAAAGACATAGTCTTCTTCGAGGAACTTGGTCTGCCTAGAAACAATCACTGATTATTTCTCAGGTAGATAGAAGCAATATCCTTTAGTTTCCTTTGGATATCCCACAAAGTAACCCTTTTCACCTTTGGATTCCAACTTGTCGGTAAGCATCCTTTTCACAATCATGGGGCAACCCCATGTTTGATATTTGTAAAAGTTGGCTTCTTGCCACACCATAGTTCATATGGTGTGTGCTCAACCGATCTAGATGGAATCCTATTCAGAATGTAAATTGAGGTTTGTAACGCGTATCCCCATAAGAATATCGGAAGAGAGGAAAAACTCATCATGGAACTCACCATGTGTAACAAGGTTCCATTTATCCTCTTGGACACATTGTTCATCTGAGGTGTTCCGGGAGGAGTCCATTGTAACTTTAAGTAATCAATGAATTCATGGCTAAGGTATTCACCTCCTCGATCTGATCGAAGAGTTTTGATACTCTTACCAAGTTGCTTCTTTACTTCAGCCTTAAACTCTTTGAATTTCTCAAAAGATTCGAATTTGTGTTTCATAAGAAACAAGTATCCGAATCTTGAGAAATCATCAGTAAAAGTGATGAAGTATCCGAAGTGACCCCTAGCCAGAGTCCGCTATGCATTTCTGCTTAACGCTTCTCCATGTCATGGCTCCTCCCCCCATGCAAAACACACTACCCGAGGTAGATTTTTTGAAATCTAGGTATGATTGGAAATCCGAGTCCGTGTATTCGATGGGAATCAGACTGTCTGACTGATAAACAAGCATTCTATCACGAGTTCTTTTCAGATACTTCAAAATGTTTTTAACTGCAGTCCAATGTTCTTTCCCTGGATTACTCTGATATCTTGCTACCATGCCAATAGAAAAGCAGATATCTGGCCTCGTGCACAACATAACATACATGAGGCTTCCAACAGCTGAAGCATAAGGAATGTCTTTCATGTCATCTATCTCCCTTTGCGTCGTAGGGCACATTTCTTTGGATATATGGATTCCATGTCTGAAAGGTACGAAGCCTTTCTTGGAATCTTGCATGCTGAAACGCTTCAAGACAGTATCTATGTATGAGACTTGCGATAATCCTATCATCCTTTTCTTGTGATCTCGAGTGACCTCGATGCCAAGGATGTGACCGACTTCCCCTAAGTCATTCATACCAAACTATTTTGACAGCCATGCCCTTACGTCTGATAAAACTTTTACATCGTTTCCGATGAGCAGAATATCATCTACGTATAGTACTAAGAATACCAATGCAGTTCCGACACACTTTTGTACACACAACTTTCGAACTCGTTTTGATCGAACCAGTAAGACTTTATAACTTGATCAAAACATTGGTTCCAAGCACGCGATGCTTGTTTCAGTCCGTAGATGGACTTTTTGAGCTTGCAAACAAGATGATCTTGGCCTTTTTCAATGAAGCCTTTGGGTTGTTGCATATAGATTTCTTCTTCAAGACTTCCATTGAGGAAAGCTGTCTTGACATCCATTTGCTAGATCTCGAAATCAAGATGCCCAGCTATCGACAAGAGAATGTGGATGGACTTTAGCATGGTTACAGGCGAAAAGATTTCCTCATAGTCGATCCCTTCTTTCTGAGTGTAACCCTTTGCCACAAGTCTAGCTTTGAAGGTTTCTACCTTTCCGTCCGATCCCCTTTTTCTCTTGTATACCCACTTGCATCCAATGGGTTTGACCCCATTAAGTGGTTCGACGAGCTCCCACACCTTGTTTTGATCCATAGAACCCATTTCGGCTTTCATTGCCGTTTGTCAAGAATTCGCATCCTTGTCATGGATTACCTCTTTGTAAGTCCATGGGTCTGATTCATTTTCGCCGGGGATCAAGTCTGAAGACTCTCCTATCCCCATGAATCTTTCGGGCTGTCGGATTACCCTCCCACTGCGACGAGGTTCGGGTTGTGTAAGTGTGTCGTTTGGTATATCGACTTGTACATTTGGCATTGAGGTAAGCCCCTTTAGCTCATTCAAGATAATCTCACTTCTGGGCTTCTTGTCGTTCATATAGTCTTCTTCCAAAAATCTAAAGTGTGTACTGATTACCACCTTTTGATCTTTGGGACCATAGAACATGCACCCTTTTGTTTCCTCGGGGTATCCTATAAACAACCTTAATTCTGATCTTGGATCCAATTTACCGGCTTTCCTTATCCAGCACGTATGCCGGACATCCCCAAATTCTCATGTGTCCTAGACTGGGCTTGCGTCCGGTCCACAATTCTTTAGGGGTTTTGGGAACCAATTTGGATGGCACCAAGTTTAGAATGTAAGCCGTCGTTTCCAAGGCGTGACCCCAAAACGATTTGGGTAGATCCGCATAACTCATCATTGACCTGACCATTTCTAAAAGAGTCCTGTTTCTTCGTTCTGCAACCTCGTTTTGTTGAGGGGTTCCGGGTGCAGTTAACTGGGATAGAATCCCTTCATTCGATAAGTAGTTCAAGAATTCATCGCTGAGGTATTCGCCTCCACGATCAGATCGTAGAGACTTGATATGTTTTTCCCTATGATTCTCTGCTTGAGCCTTAAATTCTTTGAATTTTTCAAAGGTCTCAGATTTATGCTTCATAAGGTAAATGTATCCGTATCTCGAGTAATCATCGATAAAAGTAACGAAATACTCATAGTCTCCTCTTGCTTTGATTGACATTGGACCACATACATCGGTGTGAACGATCTCTAACACTTCTTTGGCTCTATTCCCCTTGGCTCCAAATACCCTCTTGGTCATTTTACCCTCCAAACACGATTCCCAGGTTGGAAATGGTTCAACCTGGAGAGACTCCAACGAACCATTTTGGACCAACCTTTGGATCCTCTTTGGATTGATATGACCTAGTCTTAGATGCCATAGAAGTGTCTCGTTCACGTTTGATGAATGTTTTCTTTTAGCCGAAACAATCGATGTGTTATAGGATGCATTTCGCGAGTGGTGTGCACAGTTAATTGTGTAGAGATTATTCGACAACGTTCCATGACAGATAAACTCATTATTTAGAGTAATGGTAACAACTTTATTAAAAGTAACGAAATATCCATCAAGAAAAAGTTTAGAAACTGAAATTAAATTCTTTCTAAAACTAGGAACGTAAAGAACATCTCTCAAAATTAAAACTTTGTCTTCAAAAGACAACTGCACTTCTCCCACTGCTTCAGCTGCCACTCTCGTAGCATCGCCCAGTGTGATGAGGATCTCACTCCCACTAAGTTGCCGGGTCCGCTTGAACCCCTGTAAAGTGAAACAAACATGATCAGTGGATCCCGTATCAACTACCCATGAATGGGAAGCATACGCCGCCAAACAAGTTTCAAAAACTAGTGCGTGAGAATTACCTTTCTTTTCATTCCTTTTGGGTTTGGAACAGGCTGACCTCCAGTGTCCTTTCTCACCGCAGTTAAAACATTTCCCCTTAGCTGTTTTCTTTACTCCTCCATCCCCTTTCACCTTCTCCTTGCCATTGACAACACTTAAGTTTACTTGTTTTTGACCTTTTGCCCTCCTCTTATTCTTACCTCCTCTTGGCCTAGAAGAAGAAGAGGGACCATTTGCCACCAAGGCTTGGCTTTTTTGCCCCAATATCGCCTCTGCAGAGACCAAAGCTTGTAACAGATCATGCAATGTGAATTCTTGCTTGTTCATCTGATAGTTCAGCCTGAACTGTTCAAAACTTTTAGGCAGAGAATGAAGTATGAAATCGATCTGGGTCTCAATATCATATTGAGCGCCAAGAACCTCAAGCTTATTTAGGTGAGCCATCATCTGGAGAACGTGCTCCCTTATGGGCGTTCCCTCCACCATTTTCATGGAGAGCAGGTCTCTCATGGTGATTTGACGAGCCACACGGTTCTGATGTTGAAACATCGCTTTAAGACTTGTCATGATGTCTGCAGCGGTCTCAAAATGTTGATGCTGATGTTGCGACACGTTTGACATAGAAGCCAGCATAGTGCACTTAGCCATCTCATTTGACCGCTCCCAGTAAGCATAATCTTTCTTATGTGCTTTTGTGGACTCATCAATTGGCTTTTCGGGTTTTGGGACAGTAAGAACCCAGTTATGATGTTGTGCAGTAAGGACAATAGTAAATTTTCGATTCCAATCGATGAAGTTTTCACCAGTAAGTAAATTGTCTTTCAGTATATTGAACAAGGGATTAAAAGGTTGCGACATGCTGAACTGAAATAAATAACGATTTGCATAAGCACAAAATTATCACAAAATTCGATCACATGTATCATATTAAAATCTCAAAAAAATATGAACATGCATCAGCCAACATCTCAAAACAGTTTAAATAAGCTACGTGGGGTGGGTCATTATTTAAACACATTCAAGCAGGTTACAAACAAGAACAATTACAAACCTTTAATATCCAGATTAATAGTTGGCTCCCACTTGACCAATATAAAATTGACAGGGACTTCGGGAAAGTATATGCATATCAATTTTATACCTAAGTAATAACCATGATTAAATACAGAATTATTATTTCGCTTTGAATGAGCCTCGTGGGGAGGGTCATCGTCGCCACTAATAATAATCCACAATCATCCGTTTGGAATTTATTCATGTGAAAGCTATCTTTTGGCCGTCCCGTGGGGGAAATTTCTTCAAAAGAATTCACAAATAAATAAATCATGGAGGTCAAAATTAATTCAATTTTATTATCCGGAATAAAATTGTTAATTAATTACTTAAAAACATACTTAGTAATTTTCGAAAGTGAGATTTTTCAAAACAGTTTCTCATGCACCGCATATTCAAAACACAATTAAATACGCACGAAAAAAAATAAAGCAAATATCAAAACAAAAATTAAACATATTGGGCACATATATCCAATTGTCACAGTTAATGTTGTCATGTCTTGATCTTGAGAAATCGTTCATTTTGCTTTCTTCGTTCGTCTAAAAAAAGCTCCCACTCGATCGTCTTGAAAAAATTGCCACGTCAAGCCAAGTCATCGACCAGCTCGCGGGTCGGAGTGCACGCCTTGCACTCCCCTAGCCGTGTCGATCCGCGCCCATGCACACACGCATAAGCGCCCGGCGCACGTCGCCTAGCGGCGCTCGACACTCCTCAGCAGGCGCGCCGAGTTCCAGCGCGGGCCCACCCATGCCGAGTCCCGCCTCTGCCCATCATCAGAGCGCGATCACCTGCGCCCGATGCCCGATCCCGTGTGCGCTCGGCCAGGCGGCCTCACCCCACGCCCGTGCGCGCCTGCGTGCATCCGTGTCACGCACGTGCCTCCCTTGGCACGTTTCGTGCGACGCACACTGCCTGCGCTCGGTTCCGGTTCCGTCTTTTAATTCTTCGTCTCCGCCTCCATCTCCGATCCGATTATAATTTATTTACAAAATAAATAAACCTAGATCTAGACTAGTCTATTACATTGAACGAATCAAACAGATCCTAATCTACTCGTGGATTTTCTCACGAGGCAAAACGAATTCGAACGAATCGAATTAAAAACCACAATTTATATGCATGCATAAATAAACATTCATCAAATATCATGACAATTGGATACCTACAATAAAGATCTAGCAATTCTACTATCCAATCCCAAATTCAATGAACAACGAATTAAATTAAAATTTAAAATTCAGAGCCCAAAACCGTGGCTCTGATACCAGTTGTTGGGGAATAGTGTGACCCGATCTATTCGGGGTGAATATTAAATATAAATTTAATTCTAACAGTTATTACTAGCATGAATTAATCCTATATTAATTCAAATAATAACTCAACAACAAATCATGTATACAAGTTCGTCACATAAATCCTACGCATGCGGAAAGACTAGGAGTTTACGTGAACTAACCTCTTGAAGTGGCAACCGTCTAGAAGGTGGATCCCGTTCACACGAACACACCAACAAAACCTTCACAAGTATTTTCAAGTCCTTGCTCGTCAATCCGGTGGTAGGGCCAACCATTCCGCACATCTGAGTAGCTAGAACAAATAGTTACCAAACTGAACTTACTCTTCTGAGGGTTCAGTAAGTTAGTTATCTGATCCAAGCAACTCAGGATCTCTGAAACTCAGGACTCAGTTGGGATTATCTGAGGTTTCGAAAGAACTTTCAGATCACTATCTCAAGAGATTTTTGACTCAAAGCGATTTGTGCTTCTCAGGACCAAATCATCAGGACAACCTGACCCAAGCTGACCTCAGTAAAAGAAAAGTTTTAAAAACACTGAACACGTGTATTCCCCCCCATACATGTGTAAGACTCATTTGCACTGGGACCAACATGGGGCAAAAGAGCCAAGCCTTGGTGGCAAATGGACCTTCTTCTTCTTCTAGGCCAAGGGGTGGTAAGAACAAAAAAAAGGACAAAAGCCACAAGCAAGTGAACTCAAGCGTTGCCAATGGCAAAGAAAAGGTGAAGGGAGATAAAGGAGTGAACAAGCCAGCTAAGGGGAAGTGCTTTAACTGCGGTGAAAAGGGACATTGGAGGTCAGCCTGTTCCAAACCCAAAAGGAATGGAAAGAAAGGTAATTCTCACGCACTAGTTGTTGAAACTTGTTTAGCGGCGTATGCCTCCCATTTATGGGTAGTGGATACGGGATCCACTGATCATGTTTGTTTCACTTTACAGGGGTTCAAGCGGACCCGGCAACTTAGTGGGAGTGAGATCCTCATCACACCGGGCGATCTTCTGAGAGTGGCAAATGAAGCGATGGGAGAAGTGCACCTGTCTTTTGAAGACATAGTTTTAATTCTAAGAGAAGTTCTTTACGTTCTGAATTTTAGAAAGAATTTAATTTCAGTTTCTAAACTTTTTCTTGATGGATATTCGGTTACTTTTAATAAAGTTGTTACCATTTCTCTTTTTGATAAATTTATCTGTCATGGAATGTTATCGAATAATCTCTATACAATTAACTGTGCACACCACTCACGAAATGCATCCTATAACACATCAACTGTTTCCGATAAGAGAAAACGTTCATCAGACATGAACGAGATACTTCTGTGGCATCTAAGATTGGGTCATATAAATCCAAAGAGGATCCAAAGGTTGGTGAAAGACGATTCACTGGAGTTTCTCCAAGTTGAACCAATTCCAACCTGCGAATCATGTTTGGAGGGTAAAATGACCAAGAGGGCATTTGGAGCCAAGGGGAATAGAGCCAAAGAAGTGTGAGAGATCGTTCACACAGATGTATGTGGTCCAATGTCAACCAAAGCAAGAGGAGGTTATGAGTATTTTGTCACTTTTATTGATGATTACTCAAGGTACGGTTATATTTTCCTTATGAAGCATAAATCTGAGACCTTTGAGAAATTCAAAGAATTTAAGGCTCAAGCAGAGGTTCATAGGGAAAAATGTATCGAGTCTCTACGATCCGATCGTGGAGGCGAATACCTCAGCGATGAGTTTTTGAACTACTTATCTGATGAAGGGATTACATCCCAGCTTATTGCACCCGGAACCCCTCAACAAAACGGGGTTGCAGAGCGAAAAAACAGAACTCTTTTGGAAATGGTTAGATCTATGATGAGTTATGCGGATCTTCCCAAGTCGTTCTGGGGTCATGCCTTGGAAACAACAGCCTACATTCTGAACTTGGTGCCATCCAAATCGGTTCCCAAAACTCCCAAAGAATTGTGGACCAGGCGCAAGCCTAATATGAGGCACATGAGGATTTGGGGGTGTCCGGCCTACGTGTTGGACAAGGATGCCGAAAAATTGGATCCTCGATCAAAATTAAGGTTGTTTGTGGGATACCTCGAGGAAACAAAAGGGTGTATGTTCTATGGTCCCGAAGATCAAAAGGTGGTAATAAGCACCCACTTTAGATTTTTGGAAGAAGACTATATGAACGAAAGAAGACCCAGAAGTGAGATTACCTTAAATGAGCTAAGGGGGCTAACCTCAATGCCAACTGTACAAGATGACATACCAAACGACACACTTACACAACCGGAGTCTCGTCGTAGTGGGAGGGTTGTGAAACAGCCGAAGAGATTCATGGGAATAGGAGAGTCCTCAGACTTGATTCCCGGACAAGACGAATCAGACCCATGGACATATGATGAGGCAATCCAAGACAAGGATGCAGATTCTTGGCAAACAGCAATGAAAGCCGAAATGGGTACTATGTTTCATAACAGAGTGTGGGAGCTAGTCGAACCACTTAATGGGGTCAAACCCATTGGTTGCAAGTGGGTGTATAAGAGAAAAAGAGGACCGGACAGGAAGGTGGAAACCTTCAAAGCAAGACTCGTGGCAAAAGGTTATACTCAGAAAGAAGGGATCGATTATGAGGAAACTTTTTCGCCCGTAGCCATGCTTAAGTCCATCCGAATTCTCTAATCGATTGCTGCACATCTCGACTTTGAAATCTGGCAAATGGATGTCAAGATAGCTTTCCCTAACAGAAGTCTTGATGAAGAGATCTATATGCAACAACCCCAAGGCTTCATTGAAAAAGGCCAAGAACACCTAGTTTGTAAGCTCATGAAGTCCATTTACGGACTCAGACAAGCATCCAGAGCTTGGAACCAATGTTTTGATCATGTTATAAAGTCTTATGGGTTCGATCAAAACGAGTTCGAAAGTTGTGTGTACAAAAAGCGTGTCGGAACTGCATTGGTATTCTTAGTACTATACGTAGACGACATTCTGATCATCGGGAACGATGTAAAGGTGTTATCAGACGTAAGGGCATGACTTTCAAAACAGTTTGATATATATTTACTGCATAACTGTTCAATAATTCGTACGTGTTACACTGTAGTTAATTTAGTGATACCAGATCACAGAAGATTAAATTAACAGTCCCTTATAACTAAAAGTACGCCATTCACGACCTAGATGGAAATGAACAACCATCGCGAAAGGTTGAGGTGTAAGGCTCAGATTGGTTTGTCTTGACCAAGAGATTACACTAGTGCATGACTGATGCGCTGAATAGGACCTACAGGAGGATAAGTTCTTCAGAACTGAACAAGGAAGAATTAGACCTCAGTGGTTCGTTGTTTCTTAACCTTCGTCCCTTAATAGGATCACGTGGGATTGATAACTATTGCTTTGACTTATCATGGGTAGCGAATCAGAGAGAGATTCAATACTTTTTATCTTGGGCAATATTATTGGTCACATGTGATTGCTAAGATTTAATACGAAGAATCGTGTGCAAGTACGCTTGTTTGATTTGCCCCCTGGGAGGTTCATAAGTTTTATCATACCAAATCTTGCAAGTGGAATTAGTTTTAAGGTATGGATAATAATGTTGAACCGGATTTCTCGACCAAGGACAAAAGATATTAATTAACGGAAAGCTATTTTGGTGGCTTGAATTAATTAATGGGCTAGATAATCTTAAACACGGGAAATAATGACCGGGAGCCATATTGATTTGTAATATGGGTTAAGATGGATAGTGCAATATTAATTATGTAGTGGGATTAATTAATATTTATGGGCTTGAATATTATATTGTGGCTCAATATTAGATATTCAAGATCCATTAGAAGGTCCAATCTTAATTCTCCTAAAGGCCCCCCGAGTAGCCCAACGTATAGTCCAATAACCGAAAAAAGGTGATTAAAATAAAATAAATATTGTTGCTTATATTTCCTCTAATTTTTGAAATTTATGGATAAAAAAGAGGAGAAAGATTTTCTTTGAATTTTGTTATGGAATGAAGATATGTATTCTTGGAATACAAGATTATCTCATTAAATTCAAGAAATCTCCCACTTGGTTATTCATGAGAGAGATTTGAAATTTTTTGAAAATAGAGGGCAAGAAAGATTTTCTTGATTTTCTTGAAAAGATATTATGGAAGATATGTATTTCTTGAAATACAAGAATATCTCATAAATTCAAGAAGATCCAAATCTTGGATTCTTGCACACTATATTTTTCGAAAATTATGCCATAATAGAGGAGTTGGGATTTTTGTGGAATATTTTAATTATGAGAAAAAGAATATAGGAGATATATTCAAGATTTCTTGGTGACCAAGAAAAGTCTTTTCCCACATTGAAAAATCACACAAATTTCGTTCACCCTCCCTCCTATAAATAGGGGATGATTAGTTCATTCCCAAGTACAATTCCATGTGCTGGAAATATTAGCAAATCCACATAAGTGGTGCAACAAAGTTTATTTTTCCTTTTGTTAATTGTTCACGAGTATCCTTCCACCGGATTGTCGAGCAAGGGCTAAGGGAATACTTGGGAAGTCCTTTTGGTTAGTCCGTCCGACCGAAGACACTGCCATCCCGAGAGGTACGTTCACGTAAACCCGTAGATTTCGCATGCGTAGGTTTTACGTGGCTTTTTATATGCATGACATGTTATTGCAATTATTATTTGAATTAATATAGGATTAATTCATGCTAGTAATAATTAATGAATTAAATTTGTATTTAAATATTCACCCCGAATAGATCAGGCAACTCATTCCCCAACAAATCGTATCGAGCCCTTTGTTTAAGACTCAATTTTTAAATTGTAATTTAATTCGTGGACATTAAATTTGAAATTGGATAGTAGAATCATTAGATCTGTTTTGCGGTATCCAATTGTCATGGATTTTAATGTTTTATTTTGCATGCATATAAACCGTGGTTTTTAATTCGATTCGTTCGAATTTGTTTTTGCCTCGTGAGAAAATCCACGAGTAGACTAGGATTTGTTTGATTTGATCAATGTAATAGACAAGTCTAGATCTAGGTTTATTTATTTTTTGTAAATAAATTGTAACCGGATCGGGAACAAAAAGACGAAGAATTAAAGGACGAAATCGTAAGAACGGCGTAGGGCGGCGCGGGCATACTGGCACGCTGGGCGCAGGGCGAGGCAGGGAGGCCGAGGCCTTGAGATGAAAGGAAGGTCACAAGACGGGTGGTGCGCGCTTCCAGTCGAACGGACGGGGGCCATGATACAAGACGGGCGCGAACGGAGGCGGGGCGAGATCTACTGGGACTTTGCCGACACTCGCCGAGGCATCTGCCGAAACATTTGGCAAGGCAAGCGGGCGGTGCCGAGGCTGTCCTAGGCAGCTGACTGCCGGATCGGGCGCGTGCATCTCGATTGCGAAGTTGCTTGGCGTGGTGGTTCGAGACGGAAGTATTTTTTCGAGACGAACGAGTGGGAGAAATTCGAGACGTGTTTCTTCAAGATCAAGTCAAGAAAAATCAAACCATGACAATTGGATAATTTTGTGCCCAATATGTTTATTTTTTCATTTTTGCTTGATTTTATTTGTCTTTATCTTATGCTTTATTTAATTTATTTAAATATGTTTGCATGAGGGTTGCTAAATTGAAAAATCTCAACTTCAAAATTACTAAGTATGTTTTAAATAATTAATTGACAATTTTATTAGGATAATAAAATTGAATTAATTTTGACCTCCATGATTTATTTATTTGTGAATTCTTTTGGAGAAATTCCCCAACAGACGGTCCAAAAGATAGGTTTCACATGAATGAATTCCAAACGGATGATTGTGGGTTATTACTAGTGGCGGCGATGACCCTCCCAACGAGGCTCGATCAAAGCGAAATAGTAATCTGTATTTAATCATGGTTATTACTTAGGTATAAAATTGATATGCATATACTTCTCAAGTCCCCGTCAATTTTATATTAGTCAAGTGGGAGCCAAAATTATTAACTGGATATTAAAGGTTTGTAACTATTCTTGTTTGTAACTTTGCTTGAATGTGTTTAAATAATGACCCACCCGTGGCTTATTTAAACTATTTTGAGATGTTTGGCGATGCATTGTTCATATTTTTTTTTTTGAGATTTTAAATATGATGCATGTGATCGAATCTTGTGATATACTTGTGCTTTTGCATATAGTTGTTTATTTCAGTTCAGCATGTCGTTACCTTTTAATCCACTGTTATTATACTTAAAGTCAATACAATATGTATGGAAACTATATTGATTGGAAAAATTATAATTGTCCTAACTGCACAAAAGCACAAGTGGATTTTGACACACAAAAATCAGATGAGCCAACTGACGAGTCAAAACATGTGGACTCGTCAGATCACCTTGCGAGAGATGTCGTCGCTGAAATGGTGGAGGGAAAACCCGTAAGGGATTACGTCCTCAAAATAGATGGCCCATCTGAACAAACTTGAGATTCTGAGTGCAGATTATGATCTGGAGACTCAGATGAATTTGGTACTTCACTCTCTGCCCAAAAAGTTTTTTGAGCATTTTGGCCTCGCTAGCTAATTTGTTGCAAGCTTTTGGTCTCGGTAGAAATGATGAAGAGGCACCAAACTCAAGCTTTGACGGCAAGTGGTCCGTCTTCATTTTCTAGGCCAAGGGTAGGCAAGATAAAGAAGAGAACCAAAGGCCATAAGCAATAAAACTCAACTATTGCCAAGGGCAATGGTAAGATGAGGAATGCTTGTTGTGTCAAGGAAAATCCAAAGAGGAAGTGCTTAAGCTGCGGTGAGAAAGGACAACGGAGGTTTTGCCTGTTCCAACCCCAAAAGGGACGGAAAGAAAGGTAATTCTCACGCACTAGTTGTTGAAACTTGTTTAACGGCGTATACTTCTCATTCGTGGGTGGTTGATACGAGATCCACTAATCATGTTGGCTTCACGGGTTCTAAATGATCCGGCAACTTAGTGGGAGTGAGATCCTCATCACACTGGGCAACGTTACGAAAGTAGAAGACATTGCAATGCTACGTAAGTGGCAGATATTGCAATGCTACGATAGTAATGATTATTGCAATACTACGCAAGTAGCAGACATTGCAATGCTACATTAGTGGCAGTTGAAGTAGTGGGAGAAGTGCACCTATCTTTTGAGGATAAAGTTTTTTTTTGAGATTATCTTTATGTTCCCAGTTTTAGAAAGAATTCACTTTCAGTTTCTAAAATTCGATTAAAGGACACTAAGTTTCTTCTAATAAGAATGACATCATTTTTGAAATGATGAGTGTACCTGTTACGGGACATTGATAGAAAATCTCTATACAATTAACTGTGCACACCACTCACAAAATGAATCCTATAACACATCAACTGTTTCCGAGAAAAGAAAACGTTCATCAGACGTGAACGAGACACTTCTTTGGCATCTAAGATTAGGTCATATAAATCCAAAGAGGATCCAAAGGTTGGTGAAAGATGGTTCCTTTGGAGGCGTCTCCAAGTTGAACAAATTCCAACCTGCGAATCATGTTTGGAGGGTAATATGACCAAGATGGCATTTGGAGCCAAGGGGAATGGGGCTAAAGAAGGGTTAGAGATCGTTCACATAGATGTACGTAGTTAAATGTTAACTAAAGCAAGAGGAGGTTATGGGTAATTTTATTGATGATTACTCAAGGTACATTTTCCTTATGAAGCATGAATCTGAGACCTTTGAGAAATTCTAAAGAATTTAAGGCTCAAACAGAGAATCATAGGGAAAAACGTATCAAGTCTCTACGATCTGATCGTGGAGGCGAATACCTCGGCGATGTGTTTTTTAAACTACTTATCTGATGAAGGGATTGTATCCCAGCTAATGCACCCGAAACCCCTCAACAAAATGGGGTTGCAGAGCAAAGAAACATAATTCTTTTGGAAATGGTTAGATCAATGATGAGTTATGCGGATCTTCCCGAGTCGTTCTGGGGTCATGCGTTGGAAAACAGCGACTTACATTCTGAACTTGGTGCTATCCAAATTAGTTCCCAGAACCCCAAAGAATTGTGGACCGGGCGCAAGTCTAGTATGAGACACATGAGAACTTTGGGGTGTCCGGCCTACGTGTTGGATAAGGAAACCGGTAAATTGGATCCTCGATCGGAATTAAGGCTATTTTGTAGGATACCCCGAGGGAACAAAAGGGTGTATGTTCTATAGTTTCGAAGATCAAAAGGTGGACATCCGCACCCACTTTAGATTTTGGAAGAAAACTATATGAACCAAAGAAAACCCAGAAGTGAGATTACATTAAATGAGCTTAGAGGGCAAACCTCAAAGGCCGAATTTGTCTTTAGATGATATACCAAACGATACGTTTTTACAACCGGAGCCTCGTTATAGTGGGAGGGTTGTTAGACAGCCCGATAGATTCATGGGAATAGGAGAGTCCTCGGACTTGATTCCCGGAATCAGACCCATGGACATATGACGAGGCACTCCAAGATTAGGATGCAGTTTCTTGGCAAACAACAATGAAAGCCGAAGTGGGTTCTATGTTTCATAATAGAGTGTGGGAGCTAGTCGAACCACTTAATGGGGTCAAACCCATTAGATGCAAGTGGGTATATAAGAGGAAAAGAGGATCGGACGGGAAGGTTGAAACCTTTTAAAGCAAGACTAATGGCGAAAGGTTATACTCAGAAAGAAAGGGATCGATTATGAGGAAACTTTTTTCCGTAGCCATCTTAAGTCCATCCGTATTCTCTTATCGATTCTTCAAGATTTCGACGTTGAAATCTCGCAAATGGATGTCGAGACGATTTTTCTTAACGGAAGTCTTGATGAAGAGATCTATATGCAACAACCCCAAGGTTTCATTGAAACGGGCCAAGAACATCTTGTTTGTAAGCTCAAGAAGTCCATTTTACGGACTCAAACGGGCATCGAGCTTGGAACCAAAGTTTTGATCATGTAATAAAGTCTTATGGGTTTGATCAAAACAAGTTTGAAAGTTGTGTGTATAAAAAGCGTTTGGAACTGCATTGGTATTCTTAGTACTATAACGTAGATGACATTGTGATCATCGGGAACGATGTGAAGGTGTGATCGGGCGTAAGGGCATGGTTTCAAAAGCAGTTTGATATGAAAGACTTAGGGAAAGTTTAACATATCCTTGGGATCGAGATTACTCGAGATCGCGAGAAAAGGATGATCGGGTTATCGCAAGTTTCATACATAGAACCGGTTTTTGAAACAATTCAAAGATGCAAGATTCAAGAAAGGATTCGTACCTTTCGGACTTGGAATCCATCTATCCAAGAAAATGTTCCCTAAGGCGAAAAGGAGATAGATGACATGAAAGGTATTCTTGTGGCTTCTTTTTGCCGGAAACCTTATGTATGCATTCTTTGTGTACGAGACCGGATATCCGCTTTGCGTAGGCATGGTAACAAGATATCAAAAGCAACCAGTGAAAGCGCATTGGACGACGATTAAAAACATTACGAAGTGTATACGAAAAGAACTCGGGATAGAATGTTGATTTATCGATCGATCTCCAATCCCCATCGGCTACCACTGCGGACTTCGGATTTCCAATCGATATAGATTCGAAATTATCTGCCTCGGTTAGTGTGTTTCCATTTGGGAAGTGTAGCCATCAAATGGGACGAGTGTGAAGCGTAAATGCATCGACTCAACCATGGGACTCGGGTAAGTAGTCGCTTGTGAAGCGTTGAAAGAACCGATTGGGCTCTAGATCTTCTTAGTGGACTTGGATGGTGTTCTGAATTTGTTCAGCAAATATACGCTAGGGGCGATTTGCAAAATCAAGAGAACCAAGAGTCCACGAGTCAAACAAACACTTTAAAGGAAAGACATCTTATACGAGAAATCGTTAAGAGAGGAGATATAGATGTGGCAAAGATAGCATCCGAGGATAACCCCAGCGAGATCCATTCACAAAGCGCCCGCCTCGAATACATTCGAGAGACATGTGAGTGGAATGGGTGTCAAGACCGCCGTTAAATCTGCTTGGAGTATAAGTGGGAGAAATTATTAGGTTAGGTGTAGGTGACATTAGATGTCACGGACTACGCGAGATGTGTTGTAGTATACTTAAAAGCGGACATTTTGAGTATAAGTGGGGAGATTGTTGGGATTATCTTTGAAAAGTATGCTTTTTTACTTTGTATAATCGAAATCAATTCTCGGACTTATTTCTTGAAATAAATTGTTTATCATCGATGCTTTAAATATGATTGAATGTTATATATATTTCTTTGCATAACTGTTCAATAATTACGTGACGTGTTACATTGTAGTTAATTTAGTGATACTAGATCACGCGAAGATTAAATTAACGGTCCTTGTAACTAAAAAGTACGCCATTCACGACCTAGATGGAAATGAACAACCATCGCGAAAAGGTTGAGGTAAAGGCTCAGATTGGTTTGTCTTGACCAAGAGATTACACTAGTGCATGGTGATCTTGTTGAATAGGACCTACAGGAGGATAAGTTCTTGTAACCGAACAAGGAAGAATTAGACCTCGGTGGTTCGTTGTTTCTTAACCTTCGTCCCTTAAATAGGATCACGTGGGATTGGTAACTATTGCTTTGACTTATCATGGGTAGCTTAATCGAGAGAGATTCAATACTTTTTATCTTGGGCAATATTATTGGTCACATGTGATTGCTAAGATTTAATACGAAGAATCGTGTGCAAGTCACGCTTGTTTGATTTGCCCCTTGGGAGGTTCATAAGTTTTATCATACCAAATCTTGCAAGTGGAATTAGTTTCCCGGTATGGATAATAATGTTGAACCGATTCTCGACCAAGGACAAAAGATATTAATTAACGGAAAGCTATTTCAAATGGCTTGAATTAATTAATGGGCTAGATAATCTTAAACACGGAAATAATGACCGGGGAGCCATATCGATTGTAATATGGGTTAAGATGGATAGTGCAATATTAATTATGTAGTGGGATTAATTAATATTTATGGGCTTGAATTATATTGTGGCTCAATATTAGATATTCAAGATCCATTAGAAGGTCCAATCTTAATTCTCCTAAAAGCCCCCCGAGTAGCCCAACATATAGTTCAATAACTGAAAAGGTGATTAAAATAAAATAAATATTGTTGCTTATATTTCCTCTAATTTTTCGAAATTTATGGATAAAAGAGGGAGAATGATTTTCTTTGAATTTTGTTATGGAATGAAGATATGTATTCTTGGAATACAAGATTATCTCATTAAATTCAAGAAATCTCCCACTTGGTTATTCATGAGAGAGATTTCAAATTTTTGGAAAATAGAGGGCAAGAAAGATTTTCTTGATTTTCTTGAAAAGATATTATGGAAGATATGTATTTCTTGAAATACAAGAATATCTCATAAATTCAAGAAGATCCAAATCTTGGATTCTTGCACACTATATTTTTCGAAAATTATGCCATAATAGAGGAGGTGAAATTTTTGTGGAATATTTTAATTATGGGAAAAAGAATATAGGTGATATATTCAAGATTTCTTGGTGACCAAGAAAAGTCTTTTCCCACATTGAAAAATCACACAAATTTCGTTCACCCTCCCTCCTATAAATAGGGGATGATTAGTTCATTCCCAAGTACAATTCCATGTGCTGGAAATATTAGCAAATCCACATAAGTGGTGCAACAAAGTTTATTTTTTCCTTTTGTTAGTTGTTCGCAAGTATCCTTCCACCGGATTGTCGAGCAAGGGCTAAGGGAGTACTTGGGAAGTCCTTTTGGTTAGTCCGTCCGACCAAAGACACTGCCATCCCGAGAGGTACGTTCACGTAAACCTGTAGATTCCGCATGCGTAGGTTTTACGTGGCTTTTTATATGCATGATATGTTGTTGCAATTATTATTTGAATTAATATAGGATTAATTCATGCTAGTAATAATTAATGAATTAAATTTATATTTAAATATTCACCCCGAATAGATCTGTGCAACTCATTCCCCAACAACACTATGGGTTGTCGGGGTCCGTTCCCTCTTCATCTAGTCATTAGCGATCTCCTAAATTTTTGGGGACTCGCTCCGACACAAATACATCCGAATGGTTGAGTATTATAATGGGCTTGCTAACTCTTTTCGGCTGTATCCAACCTCGAGCCTTCCCGACAGCTAAGGAGTTGAACTTTGTGATCTCGCTGGCGAGATGGGAAGGGTCGAAGAAAGAGGGTTGCCCGGGGTATTATTATTTGAAGTCGCGACCTCATATGAAAGTTATTGAGGACCTCCCAAACAAGGTCCAAGACTGGAAGGAAAAACTTTGGTTTGTTGGGGGGGGGGGGCATGGCAGAGCCCAGTTTGGATAGAGCCTGATCTCATTGGTTTCCGATCGATATCGCGGGACTATGTTGAATTTACATGTAAGATGTTTATTTTTACTTAGCTTTTTGAGTACTGATTTAACTCGTTTTTATCTTCTCAGGTCCTCCTGCTACCAAACTCTCAGAGGTCTCCCTCCCATTTCTAGCTCGCTTGGTCCAAGTTTTCTTGATCGACCTCGAGGAGCGATCTCTTTCAGTGATCCAAAAAAAAAAGAGTGTTGGGAGCAAGCTGGTTTACCTGTACCACCTCGCGGATCCCTGGTGCCCGAGCTACCCGGTATGTTGATTATTTTACTCCTTCCCTTCAATCCATTGTTTTCGTTCATCCCTCGCTGACGTATTCCTCTAATTAGTTTCCTTCATCGAGAGCATCCTATTCATTTCACAAAAGGCTAACGAAGAGATGGAGAATATGACTGCGGCGGAGATGGCCGAGAAGATGGCCCAAACCATGGAGCTTTCCCAGAAGAGGGCGACAAAGAAGAAATGAACATGGCGGGTTGCTGAGAAAGGGAAAGCAGTGGCTCCCTTGAAGGTAAAAACCAAAGCTCTCCCCCGTTCTAGGCCGTCCAAGTGAGCTGCTGTTGAGGCTTCGGCTCCCGAATAGGGGGCAGTTCTAAATGCCAGGGTTCTGTGGCTTCAGACGAGTTGCGGAACTTATCGAGTGGGAAAATCGTGGTTCCAAGGAGGCCTAGTGTTCCCGATACGGTCCTCGAGATTACGAGCCGTCGAGATCGCGAAGATGGTGATGAGACTCTCTTGGGGTGGAGCCCCGATTTCCACCGAAGGTAGATCTCTTGACTGGCCTTCTTCTCTCTACAGAAATTTTCCATTGATTGTAACTTATGTTTGGTCGCGTTTTGTTCAAAGGTACAAGCTCGATGATGGTGTTTTCAAGGGGAAAAGCACCCAGTCCTATCCGTGGTCGCGATTTCCGGTCACCAACGATGTCCAACCGCCATACCTTGTTAAAGCTTTCGAAGATTTGCCGAGGTCTTGGACCCTGCCCCTTGACGAGGAAGCCCGGACTCAACAATTCCACGAGAATCTTACCTCGGGGATTGTTCACCCATGTCGTACCTTGGCTTTCTTGAAATGAAGTCGGGTGCAGTATGAGTCGGCGAGGTTGCAGGCGATCATGGCTGAAGCGAAATGTAGCGAAATGAGAAAAAAATATGTGTTAGTGTTAGTGTCCTAGAGACAATCTATTGTAAGGACATAATACTCGATGATATTCAGTTTGATTTAATATTATAGTTCACTTAATATTAATGTATGGCAATACACTTGTTTGAATATTATATTTGATTGTATTTATTCATACTAGTGTTCTCATGAGTCATTGCTGTCATTGAGGTTGTGAGAACTCAGATGACTTAAGCATGATTCTCAAATAGCCCCGATCAAGGATCATCAAGAATGGGATATTGATGATGCAATGGAGATTGGTGTGCAATCTGCATCATACTCTTAGAGAGTGTGGTAAGATGTCACTTACTACGAGATGCTAGGTATCTCATGATGGATGCACAAATACCTTAGAGGGTATTGGTATACCCATCCGAGAAACCATTTGATGTAAGTCCACAATATGTGTCTACGGGTGTCTCGGTTAGTGGGGCGATGTGATACTCCTTTGACTTGAGGTCAAAACGCACGATATGTGTGGATTGATGAACTTTGACCATGACCGACGCTTGCACCCGTCTATGGGTAGATATGGCTTGGATTGGGTTCATCACGAAGTGCATGTGCGTGGTAGTTGAGTCAAGAATTCGATTCATTCCTCAATGTGGATTTAGAGAAAATACTCGTCTTCTCGTTATAATTGGATCTAAGTCATCGACAAATGCACGTCAACTTAGACTTCGTGGCTAAGTGTGACATACATGATCAATTAGTGATTGGAGATAATATGATTAAGTTATTTGAATAGACACTTCATCATGTTCAAGACTTGATCGAGTATTCACGAATGAAAGGAGGAAATCGTAATAGCCCATATTTCAGTTACAGGTAGTTGCACGTTTCTCGCAACGTACCTCATATATTTAGAATATCTGATTTATTGTCTAGTGTTGGTCCCGCTTTTAAGTGGAGAAAAAACCATTTTGCGCGTGCGGAAGAAAACACCATGTAATGTGATGCATATAAAACAGGGGTGAGGGAAGAAAGATTCTAATTTTTTGCGTTTTAAACCAATGTGTGTTGTTTTGCTTATAATCGAATGCATATGACAAGTATAAACATAAAGCAGTAAAGAACACACGATTTTATAGTGGTTCGGACGAAACCCGCCCTACATCCACTATTCCCTTTCGGGGCACCAACTTAACCAACTTAACCAACTTAACCAACTTCCCTTTCGATTTTATAGTGATTTGCTGGCTTTAGCTTTTCTTCACATTTGATTTGCACAGCTCATCAGTTAACTCCGGAACTCATCTAACTCATCTGATCTCGATCAGTCTCATCTGCAACCTCGTCTGATCTCGATCATCTTCTTCTGATTTTGTGAGTTCCCCCTCAATTTGTTCTCTCGTTCCCCCTTAACTTGTTATCTGTAAAATAGCTTGAATAACACAAGTTAATAATGTTTTGGCATAATTCATCAAAACTAAAATATCCCAACAATTTTCCCCTTTTTGATAATGAAGCCAAAACATTAAAAATATATGCATTTATACAGAGATCGAGTTTTTGTTTTAAAATAGATCAGTTCAGGTGGTCACATTGAAAATCTTGAAATTTTGAACTCCTGCTCTGATATCAATTGATGGTATCAGATCAGATGTTCGCATTTGAAAAACAGTGACCTTTTGAACTACCCGCTCTGATACCAATTGATGGTATCAGATCAGAGACGGGTTTTTAAAAAGGATCAGTTCAGGCGATCACATTTGAAATCAGTGATCTGTTGAACTCCCGCTCTGATACCAATTGTTGGTATCAGTTCAGAGACGGGTTTTTTAAAAAATGGATCTGTTCAGTTGTTCACTTTGAAATCAGTGAACTTTAGAACTCCCGCTCTGATACCAATTGTTGGTATCAGTTCAGAGACGGGTTTTAAAAAAATGGATCTGTTCAGTTGTTCACTTTGAAATCAGTGAACTTTAGAACTCCCGCTCTGATACCAATTGTTGGTATCAGTTCAGAGACGGGTTTTTTAAAAAATGGATCTGTTCAGTTGTTCACTTTGAAATCAGTGAACTTTAGAACTCCCGCTCTGATACCAATTGTTGGTCCCGCTTTTAAGTGGAAAAAAAACCATTTTGCGCGTGCGGAAGCAAACACCATGTAATGTGATGCATATAAAACAGGGGTGAGGGAAGAAAGATTCTAATTTTTTGCGTTTTAAACCAATGTGTGTTGTTTTGCTTATAATCGAATGCATATGACAAGTATAAACATAAAGCAGTAAAGAACACACGATTTTATAGTGGTTCGGACGAAACCCGCCCTACTTCCACTATTCCCTTTCGGGGCACCAACTTAACCAACTTAACCAACTTAACCGACTGGACTTAGTTTTATGTGTTAGTCCAACACCCAACAGATGTTTACCGAGTTCACACTCAAACGGGACTTATCTCCCTCACGGGATTGCCTACCCTCCCTTTCGGGATTGCTAGATGTTTACCGAGTTCACACTCACCTACAAACTTATCCTATCAAACTGATTTGGGTAATGTTTGTTTGGTTTCCAACTAGGTTGAGATTTTCCCTTACATTTGTTTAGCCTCAATGCTAAGGATGGGAAAATTTCTCTAAGCTTAGGATATAGCATTTGTGCTTAGATCTAGGGTAGAACACTCTTGAATATATGCGTGTATTTCTAGCTCTGTGTTCTATGATGGAGATGCTAGATGATTTGGCTCTGTACGCATTTCTCACATCTTTTCCACACTTCCACACCTGATAATGAAGGAAGAACTTGTATTTATAGTGTGGATTTGAATGTTACCGTTGGAGAGAATCACATTCAAATCCATACTCTCTGTTTAGCTTTTCTGACTTTTCGATCTTGTTGTCTTCCTCTCATTGGTCCAATTAAAATTTGAATCTACTTGGCTATATTCTTGATTTCTTACGAGTCTCGGGATCTTGATTCTATATGAGCCTTGGTTTATCGAGCCTTGAGTTATCCCGAGCTATCGAGCCTTGAATGTCTCAGGCTATATGAGCCTTCGATTTATCGAGCTATCTGAACCTTGAGGTTATCGAGCTTCGGTTTATCGAGCTTTTAGGTTATCCGAGCCTTGAGTTATCTCGAGCCTTGAGTTATCTCGAGTCTCAATTCCTTGTCAGCAGAACTTCTCTTGGCCGGACCTTATACGTCGGGTATTGACACTCGGGCTTCTTGAGTTCGGCTCTTGAAGTTGGACATTGACCCTCGAGGTCACATCGACTCGAGGCTATCGATTTCTTCTTTGCACGATCGTCATTTCGACCGATCGGATCATCATTCTTCGATTCAAAGATCTCGGGATATCATCAGTCAAGACATCAGGGTTAGCATATCAGGTTATCATATCTGATCTCGATCACGTATGATCTCGATCAGTCTCATCTGTTCATCTTCATATCTGATCTCGATCACGTCTGATCCTGATCAGTCTCATATGCTCATCTTCCGATCGCAACCTACATTCGATTTCTTTGGCTTTAGCTTTTCTTCACATTTGATTTGCACAACTCATCGATTAACTCGGAACTCATCTAACTTTCATCGATCTCGTCCGGTCATCATCTGACCTCGTCGATCTCGATCATCTTCTTCTGGTTTCGTGAGTTCCCCCTCAATTTGTTCTCTCGTTCCCCCTCAACTTGTTATCTGTAAAATAGCTTGAATAACACAAGTTAATAATGTTTTGGCATAATTCATCAAAACTAAAATATCTCAACACTATCCCAACATCTAGGGTTCAATTAAGACAGTTAGTTTGACTAATCGCTCGATATATGAGGGCCTATGGATCACACAACAAGTAACAGTTGTTTACTAATTATAGTTGGTTCGTTAAATATTATATTGGATATTAATCTTTAATTTATGAAGAATATAATAATAATTATATTTAGAATTAATTATTATTACTATTTAATTAAATTAGATTTAATTAAATAGAATTCCGAATAATAATATATGGAATATTATTATTATATGATTTAATATATATGGAATCAAATCCGTAGAGATTTGATATACATGTAATCAAATCCGTAGAGATTTCATATACATGGAATTAAATCCGTAGAGATTTTATATGTGTGAAATAAATCTAAGAGATTTATTTTATTAGGATTTTTCCTAATAAAGGTTAGCTTAAGATTTAAGCTGAACCTCTCCTATATATATAAGCTCTTGGGAATTCATAATACGGGAGTTCATATTTTCTCCATAAAATCTCTAAGTTAGAATTTTCCTAGCAAATTCATCTGGGGGATTCAATGCTGGCAGATCTGTGCAAATTAGTAAATGATTGTTACGTGGATACCATAGTTGAGGAATCAGTGTACGGATTGCTGTAAGAATTCTATTTACGTTTACTCGTATTTAATTATGCAATTAATTGTCCGTTGTTGGTGAACTGTTTATTTTCGCTGCACATGTATTACGTGTTTACGTGCCTCTAAATTCCAACAGTGGTATCAGAGCTCAGGCTCTTGATTAATTGCATATTTTCAGATTTAAAATATTTTTTTTAGATATGTTTCGGTGCGTGTTGCACCGATTTGTTAAATTTTTAATATGTGGATATGTAAATTGGGTTTGACCCTTTTATTTGTTTGTTATGCACTTGAATTAATTTTGGGGTGTTATGCTTGTATCGATTTCTGCACATAGTTGATGCTTTAGGGTTTTTGACCCTCCTTGATGTTAATTAATTTTTCTCTTTTTGGGGCTTCGTCTTCTTCACCGCTCACTGACCGAAAACCCCAAAATTTCACCGCCCTGCTGGCGAGCAAATTCGATGCGTGGCGCTAGAGGCGGCGGTGTCACACCGCGCCTCGCGTTCTTCGCGTGTTTTCACGGCGTCACTCGACGGTGTTCAATTTCGTCGATTCTTGTCTTATTCTCGAATTTGATGAACCTTATTTTGCGATGGCGACACTCCGTCGTGCTTCGCGACTTACCATTTTGTGATTTGGTTTTGGATGCGAACCGATGACCTCTCGCTGTCACTCACCGTCGCCGCCGTGTTGCATGCGTGGGTGACGCGATGACGGTGACCCTGCGCTTCACGACTCCATGATGGTTTCGAAATCGCAGCGCCTTGGAGGCGGCGGCGATTCATCTTCATCGATGGTGGCTCCTCCTTCTCACACGTACGTGCGATTAAGAAATGCAACCACGTGCCTCGTGTTTGACGAAGGAGAGCCGACCTGTTGTGGCGGTGACACTGAAACCCTCGCCGTTTGACGGTGGGCCGCGATTCAGTGCTCCACCGTGCGATTACTTCTTTCGATATTGTTGCGATACTGCCTATTCTTCGATGATTCCTTGTTGACTGATTATTCTGGACATAATTATTTGATGAATTTTGAGTAATTTTGTGGACATTGGTGCTTTGGATTGTCGATTTGGTGTAGGATTTGGAAACGGTTGTCCCGAACTACAGATTGGATGCTGTCGAATTTGGGCGGTGATGTGGTAGGGCTGTTTTGCAAATTTGATTTAAGACAGACCCTCCCGTGCAACTTTGGAAATTGCACCTGAGCCCTTATATAACAAATAATTAAAATCTGATTTTATTAATAAAATGTTTAATATTAAAATTGGATTAACGGTTGGACCTTCATTGATATTAATTGGATTAATTTGAAATAAGTTTTAATAATATGTTAATAATTGTTGAATTTATTTTAAAATTGGATTTTAAGTATAATTCGATATGTTATTAATAATTATTAAAATTCCACTCAGTTAACTGATTTAAACAATTTGTTAACACATTTATAGTCCGCATTATAACTGTTTGGGTAGGCAGCGCCCAATATATGTCGGGCCGTATTATATGTTTGGTTAGACGACACCCTATAAGTGTTAGTCTGTATAAAATCATGTTTGGGTAGGCGGCGCCCAATAATTGCTCAAATGTGATGTAGATTAACATGTTGGATCTCGATTAAGCAATTAATACCCCGCCTTTAAAACTTTCCTCACTAAAATATGATTTTCATTAAATTGAACGATGTCTTCCATCAAAATTAAAAGTAAACCGGAGATTTCGTTCCAATGAGTATTTAAGGCCCAAGTCTTTTGCTCGGATCTGTTGGAATATAGAGTCACGTAAACACGTAATACATGCGCAACAGAATAAATAGTTCACCAATAACGAACAGTTAAATGCATAAACAAGTGCGATTAATCATAACAAGAAATCGTACAATAACTGGACAGCAGATTTCTCAACTATGGTATCCACGTAATCCCTGTGGACAGACTTGCACAGATCTGCCAGCGTTGAATCTGAGATGAAATTTGCTAGGAAAATTCCTATTCTAGATTTTATGGAGAAACTAGGTTTTCTTAAAACAACGTTAAATAATGAATCCCGAGGTGTCATATATATAGGGAGAGATTGGCTTAAATCTTAAGCAATCTTTATTAGGAAGATAATTCCTAATCTTGCAAAACAAATCTCAAAGATATGTTTTTCCCTATGGATATTTTCCTACAATTCCATAATATTATTTTGGGATTTCTATTTAATTAAATCTAATTTAATTATATGGTAATAATAATTAATTCTAAATTAATATATTATTAATTCTTCATAAATTAAATATTAAATCTAATTTAATACTCAATCAACCAACTATAATCAGTACACAGGGGTAACTTGTTGTGTGACCCATAGGCCCTCATATATCGAGCGATTAGTCAAACTAACGGTCTTAATTGAACCCTAGACAATAAATCAAACATTCTCAATAATGAGGTACGTTGCGAGAAACGTGCAACTACCTGTAACTGTAACATGGACTATTACGATTTCCTCCTTTCATTCACGAATACTCGATTAGTCTTGAACATGATGAAGTGTCTATCCAAATAACTTAATCAATTTATCTCCAATCACTAATTGATCACTTGTGTCACACTTGGCCACAAAGTCCAAGTTGACGTGCATTGGCCAATGACTTTGATCCAATTATGATGAGAAGATGAGTATTTTCTCTAAATCCACTTTGAGGAATGAATCATTTTCTTGGCTTAACTACCACGCACATGTACTTTTTGATGAACCCATATCTACCCATAGACGGGTGCAAGCGTCAGTCATGGTTAAAGTTCATCACTCCACACATGTCGTGCGTATTGACCTCAAGTCAAAGGAGTATCACATCGCTCCCACTAACCGAGACACCCGTAGACACATATAGTGGAACTGCATCAAACGGTTGCTCGGATGGGTATATCAATACCGTCTAAGGTATTTGTGCATCCATCATGAGATACCTAGTATCTCGTAGTAAATGAGATCTTACTACACTCTCTAAGAGTATGATGCAGATCGCACACCAATATCTATTGCATCATCAACATCCCATTCTTGATGATCCTCGATCGGGGCTATTTGAGAATCCCGCTTAAGTCATCTGAGTTCTCACTCACTCAATGACAGCAATGACTCAAGGGAACACAGATAAGAACAAATGCAAACAATCAAACATAATATTCTAATAAGTCCAAACACCATATATTTAATATTAAATAAACAATAATATTAAACCAATACTGAATATTATCAGAGCATTATGTCCTTACAATGGATTGTCTCTAGGACACTAACACTAATAGGATCTACATCTAACAAGACTTTTATAGTTACACGAAGTGTCGCTGCTTGATGGTTGTAAATTAACTTGACTTTGTTTCACCAGCCCAAGAAGGGAAACGAAAGTCAAGGGGCATCCGATTGAACTAGGTTCAATCAACTAGGAGTTGCAGGTTTTGCAATTGATTTGGAGACCTACCATTTTTGCTATTATAGTAATCAGCCCAAGCAAATATTATAATAGTAGGAATGTGGATCCTAGTCCATTATGATTTATATTAGATATAAATTCATATTCTTCTGATGAGGTCGTTGAATATGTGAAAATAATGGAGACAAAATAAACACAAAAGAAATGCCATGTTTATTTTGATTGCTGAATATTGATCATAAGAATTATGTGTTTAATTCCCATTTTATTTTATTTCTCTTGGTTAGTTGAAATGTATAACTGTTATTGAGATGTGTTTGGAAACAAATAAATTGGCCAGGATAAATTTTCTGGACAGGCACCGAAACGTGCATTTGGTGCTAAGACAAGAAAAGATTGAGTATGTGTTGGACACGCCAATCCCGGTTACCCCTGAATCTGGTTCTCTGAGACAGATACGTTTGACGTAGCAGCTCAGAAGAAGCATCAAGAGGATGCTTTCCAGGCTCAGTGTGTGATGTTGTTCGGCATGACTCCCGATATACATAAGCAACGTGAGAAAATGGGTCCCTTCTAGATGCTCAAGCATCTGAAGGATCTCTTTAATTCTGAATCTCATTCTGAGATTTATGAAGTAATGAGAGATCTGTTCAGATGCCGGTTAGCTGAAAAAGGAAAGATTTCACCTCATGTGCTAATGATGATAGACCTAATTGAGAAACTTGGTAATTTAGGCGTTAAGTTAAAGGACCAACGTTTTCATTTATGCTATCATCCAGTCGCTCTCAGATTCATATTTCAGCTTCATTGTGAACTACAATATGAATAAGACGGATGCGACCATGCCTGGATTTCACAACGTGCTCAATACTTTTAAGTTCACTATCACTTAGGGCCCGTTTGGCTAAGCTTATTTTAAACATCTTATAAGCTCTAACATCTTATAAGTTGTTTAGAGAGCTTATAAGATGTAATTTTTAAGTAACTTATAAGTTGTTAAAGTGTTTGGCTAATAAAACTTATAAGTTCTTTAATAGTAATTTTTTGAAAATTATTTTTTAATTTTAAAATTAATATAGTTTTTTTGATTTTTTTAATAATATTTTTAAAATAAATAAATATATTTTTTCAAAAAATACAAAATATTGAAAAAAAATAATTTAGAAAATATTTTTTTTCGAAAATAAATATTTTTTTCAGAAAAAAGAATCGAAAATATTTTTTCCGAAAATAAATATATTTTTCCAGAATTATTTTTTTCAAAATATTGTTTTTTCGAAAACATTTTTTCCGAAAATAAATATATTTTCCCAAAAACCAAATTTCGAAAAGAATTTTTTTCAGAAAAAATATGTTTTTTTCGAAAATAAATAAATATATTTTCCCAATTTTTTTTTTTCAGAAAACATAATTTTTTTTCCTTTTTTTTTTTTCGAAAATAAAAACGGGCCGGGTTGGATTGAATTCGGATTGAATTTGGGCCGGGATGAGTTGAGATATGATAGAGCTTATTTAATTTTTGTAAAATAAGTTGGGATATCCCAACTTATTTTTTTGGAGCTTATTTTTAGATCTTATAAGATGTTAGACATCTTATTTTACCAAACAAACTTAATGAACTTATAAGCTCCTAAACAACTTATAAGCTGTTTTAAAGCGCTTATAAACTGTGACTAACACCCCCTTAGATGGTGTTCAAAAGAAGGAGCGGGTAGAAGAGGGCACCGGAAGAAGGACTATATGGTTTTGGTTGCTAAAAGGAAGGAACTAGGTGCCTCGAGCACTAGAACATGTATGTTTGTTATTAAGATAGACATGTCCACAAATAGCGCTAACTGCTGGGTATTAGATACCGGATGTGGCTTACACATTTGTACGAATGTGAAGGGGCACATGTGTCTTAGGGCAGTTAGAGCGGGTGAAGTTATCTTACACGTGGAAGCTAAGCAAGAAAAGCAAACTAAACGCGTGGGGACTTAGACATACCCTCTTTATGAGAATTAAGATTGGACCTTCCAATAGACCTTGAATTATCAATATTGAGCCACAATATTATTCAAGCCCATAAATATTAATTAATCCCACTACATAATTAATATTGCACTATCCATCTTAACCCATATTACTGTAATATGGCTCACGGTTATTATTTCCCGTGTTTAAGATTATCTAGTTCATTAATTAATTTAAGCCACTAAAAAGCTTCATATTAATTAATATCTTTTTCCTTGGATTAAGAACGGCTCAACATTATTATCCATACAGGAAACTAATTCCACTTGCAAGATTTAGTATGACAAAACTTCAGAGCCTCCCAAGGGGACAAATCACGCAAGACGTACTTACACATGATTCTCCGTATTAAATCTTAGCAATCATCATGTAACTAATAATATTGCCCAAGATATAAAGTATTGAATCTCATTGATTCTCTACCTAACATAAGTCAAAGCAATAATTATTAATTTCACACGATCCTATTTAAGAAATGGAGATTAAGAAATAACGAACCACTGAGGTCTAATTCTTCTATGTTCAGTACTGAAGAATTTATCCTCCTGTATGTCCTATTCAGCGCATCATAATGCACTAGTGTAATCTCTTGGTCAAGACAAGCCAATCTGAGCCTTACACTTCAACCTTTCACGATGGATTGTTCATGTCCATCTAGGTTGTGAATTTGTACTTAGTTACAGGGAATTGTTAATTTGATCTTATGTGATCTGGTATCACCAAATTAACTATAATGTAACACATACTATTGATTGAACAGGTATACAGTAAATATATATAACATTCATTCATATTTAAAGCAACAGTGATAAATAATTTAATTTCAATAAATAAGACAGAAATTCAGTCTGGTTATACAAAGTAAAAAGTATACTTTCCAGTATATAACCCCAACATCACAGAGGACAACGATTGAGCCCTATCTCTTGGGCTCCTTTAGTAGCCCAAAGATAAAGTCCAATAACTGAAAAAGGTGATTAAAATAAAAGATATATTATTTCCTAATTATTTCCTATTTTTTTCGAAAATATTAAGGAAGAGAGAGAAAAGATTTTCTTGATTTTCATGGAAAGATTTTATGGAATAAGTATTCTTGGAATACAAGTTTATCCCATAAATTCAAGAAAAGTCAAAGATCTTATTTCTTCCCTATTAATGCAAATTTTTGAAAATAATATATAGAAGGGGAAGAAAAGATATTTTGTGAATATTATGGAAATAGAATATATGAGATATATTCAAGATTGTATCTTGGAAAGATACAAAGAAATTTCCTAACCCCAATATACTCAAAATTTTCGCCCCTCTAGTCTCTATATATAGGGGATGAATTTTTCATCCCCAACATAATTCCATGTGTTGAAAAAATTAGAAATCCACAAAGGTGGCGCAAAGCCAGACCGCTTTCTTAAAGCTCAAAGTGTACCTTTCAAATCCCCAAATCTTATCAAAGCCCATCTCTAAGAGAAACTCTTTTATATTTGGTTTGCCTGGAATCACTTTTCACCGCAGATATTAGTCGCGGCGGAAGGTCAGTTCCACTTGCCCATACACTTCATCAGTCAAACCCTAAATGATGTCGAGCTCAAATATCCACCACTTGAGAAGCTCACATATGCTCTGATAATGAGTGTCCGGAAGCTTCGGCATACTTTTTCGACCATCAAGTGGAAGTCCTAACCACCATGCCATTAATACAAATTTTACACCGGACAGACATGTCAGGACGTTTGTTGAAGTGGTCCATTGAATTAGGCCAATTTGGAATCACATTCGCACCTCGAACAACAATCAAAGCTCAGGTCTTCGCCGACTCCTTAACCGAACTCACCTTCCCAGAAAAGGCCCAGGAGATGGTCAACATCCCCTGGGAGTTGTACGTCGATGGTTCATCGACAAACACCCGAGCTGGGGCTGGAGTAGTCCTAATCAGTCCCGAGCAGCAGTCCTTCACCACGACCATTAGTTTCGATTTCCAAGCTACCAACAACGAAGCAGAGTACAAGGCTTTAATAAACGGTTTGGAGATGGCATGGCCATCGGTGTGCGCAGATTAAAAGTCTACATGGACTCCTGTTGGGAGATGAATTTAATAAAGATATGATTTTGATTAGATCCCAAAACCCCTGAGTATGACATGTTCAGAATAATCTTGATAGTTGAGTCAGGATTCAGTTTTAGAGTATTCAGGATGTTATCCGCAAAATGTATAGTCAATAAGATATAGATCGAGGTTAGGATCTCAAGATTTCAAGAACTCAGAGGTTTCGAAGAAACCGGTTTCAAGATGAAACCGAAGTTTTCAAGACTCAAGATGAAAATCGAGATATCAAGACTCAAGATGAAACCGAGATATCAAGACTCAAAAGATGAAATCGAAAAATCAAGACTCAAGATGAAGACTCAAAAGATATCGGTCCAAGACATCAGTAAAGACTCAAGACCAAGACTCGTAAGATTCTCAAGACTCGTAAGACTAAGACACGAACACGTAAGATCAAGAATCGAAGATCAAGAATATCGAAGACACAAGAATTATATCAAGAGTCAAGAATGTCTTGAATGCTTTCAAGATAAACCTGAATGTCCCGAGGCACTGAACATATCTATCTGAAGGATGCAATACTGAGAAGATCGCGATTCCTTAGAAAATTAGATATTGCCCAAGACATTCAAATGCAGACAAAAGGAACTAAGACAAAGTGTTGTTAAGGTTATATCACTCAGAGATTATAACCAAAAGAGCCGTTGAGTTGTCTACCTTTAACTGGAGACAAAAGTAAAAAAGAAGAAGACATCATCGCACTATACCGACATCGACAAATGGCTGAAAGTCACTGAAAAGATGTCAGAAGTACTAAGTTCCAGACTGCAAAAAGTGAAGACCGGCTACATGAAAGACTATTGCCTAAAACATGTTAGGGAGTGTCAAACCCTAAATATAGCTGTTTCTCACACACCATAAGAAGAAACTCACGAAGCTATCTCTCCAACGGATAGTTTTTCAAGAGTGACCTTGGTGTATGCCTATAAATACTTGTGACCTTCTTCATTGAAAGGTTACGGGAACTTTGTAAGCAACTCAAGAGCTCAAACTTATTATCGCAAAGTTGAAGCACTCGACCCAGAATTTCCCAAGTGCTTTATATTGAAGAGAGTTCATTAAACTAAGTCTAGCTTGATAAGATATATCCAAAGCTTAGTCGAGATATCCTAGCCATTGCATTGTTCTTTATTGTAAAGGATATCTCATCCTAGTTGGAAACCAACCAAGAAACCCCAAACCCTTTGTAAGGTAGTTTGAGTGTGATTGTTGGTGAGATTGGAGTTGTAAAGAGTGAGTAAACTACATTGAGGTAGTCAGAAAGCTCTAGAGGAGAAGTTAGTAAGCTCTGAGAGGTAAATGAAAGCTTGTGTGAGTTGAGTAAGTAAAAACAGAGGAGGTAGTCGAAAAGCTCAAGGTCGGGTTGAGTAAGTAAACTCTGAGGAGGTAGTCGAAAAACTCAGGGCCGAGTTGAGTAAGAAACTACCAGAGGTAGTCAGAAAGCTCAAGGAAGTGATTAGTGAATTTCTCAGAAGAGATCGGGAGAGTGGACGTAGGAGCTTGAGTCTCTTGAACCACTATAATGTCTTTGTGTTCTTTACTTTTCTTTTTTGCTTGATTTATCTGTTGCATTACTTTGTTTTGAAAGCATATTTTCACCGATATTTGGTTGGAATCAATCCTTTGGAAGTTGCATATAATTGAATCACGGCTTAATCACTATTCCATTAAAGGAAGGTTTTGACAAAAGCTTAAAACGCAGTATAAACTAAGGGCCAACCATTCCAAGACATCCGAGTAGCTAGAACAGATAGTTACCAAACCCGAACTTACTCTTCCGAGGGTTCAATAAGTTAGTTATCGATCCAAGCAACTCGGGATCTCTGAAAACTTCAGGACTCGGTTGGGATTATCGAGGTATCGAAGCATTTCAGATCCTTGTCTCGAGATAGACTTTGACTCGAGCGATTTGTGCTTCTCAGGACCAAATCATCAGGACAACCTGACCCAAGCTGACCTCAGTAAGAAAAGTTTTAAAAACACTGAACACGTGTATTCCCGCCCCCCATACACGTGTAAGACTCGTTTGCACCGGGACCAACAAGTGGTATCAGAGCAGTAGTTTAACTTGACCACCTGCTTTGTTGACCAAAGTTTTATTTTCTAAAAATACTTGTGGTCTATCTGAACTGATCTTATTTGCTGAATTCTTAAAAGACTTAGATAAAATGTCTTCTAAGAAACTTCCCATGTTCTCAGTGGAGAACTATGATTTATGGAGATTGAGAATTCAGGCACACCTGTATTCTAAACATGAACGAATGTGGAGAGTGGTCTCTGAACGGCCATTCCAATTTACTGTGGTGAATCCCAGAGGAACAGAAAATGAGAGAAACGATCCCAGAGCATAATTTCCTAAGTCTGATGACCAACTGACTCCTGAGGAGAGAAAGTTAGTCAATCTAGACTATATAGCTAAAGACACACTATACAGTACAATTGATGATGGTGTGATGGGAATGATCTCTCACTGTAATACTGCAAAAGAAATTTGGGATACACTAGCTGTAATGTGCCAAGGCACAGATCATATCAAAGAAAACAAACTTTCAGTTGTAATTGGAAAGTTTGATAGTTTTGAAATGGATGAAGGTGAATCTATAGACAAATTGGAAGTCAGATTCACTAGCATTATGAATGATCTAAATGCACTTGGTAAGAAATATCCACAGAGAGAAGTTGCATTGAAAATTCTTAGAGGTCTTTCTAAGAAATGGGATATACATGCAGTGGTGATTGAAAACACCAAAAACATTAATTCAATGCCATATCAACAAGTCTTCTCTCGATTTGAAGGCCTATGAGTTAAGTAATTGATAAGAAATCTAAAAAAGGTCGACAAAGAAAGATGATTCATCATCTAGTAAGAATGTGGCTTTTTAAGGCCAAAGATAAAACCCGTAAAAACTAGAGAGTTCGAGAACTCCCTTGCTAAAAATCGGGATGAGCTTGAGGATAAGCTAAAGACCGATGGCAAGGAGGTTTGAAAGACTTAATAGTCGATATGGAAAATACAAAAACTATTACAGAACCATGTGTACCGAAGAAACCCGAGGACAAATCAACTGAGAAGAAGAAGGACCTGAAAGCTGAAGGGTCTTCATCCAGAAAGAAGGACTCCAAGTCCAAAGAAGAAGGTGATCATGATGATGATGCCAACAGATGCTATAATTGGCAAAAGAAAGGTCACTTCCAGTATGATTGTTCATATCTGAGTGCTAAGGAGAGAAGAGAAAGGCAAGCTAAAAAAGAGACAAGAAGTTCTCTAGCAAAAAAGGCCATGGTTGCGTAAGAAGAACATTCTCGAGGAGGATCTAGCTCTTCGGATGAAATATTCTCGGACAAAGAGAGAGTGATGACATCTCGTCTCGATGGCCATTGAGGAGGTAAAATCTTCTTTTTCTCTGTTGTTGCTCCTACACTAGCACAAGAGTTATCAAGTTCCATCGAAAAAACAATCATTTTGACCTGATGGATTCTTTTGAGAGTCTTATGAAGGATTATGCTGTTTTACAAGAACTGCTAAATGAAACTAAAGAGCAGAATAAGGAACTGAAAGCTGAAAATCTAAAATGGAAAGACTCTAGCAATACTGAAATCACTTCTCAATTAAATGGGAGCTCTTGATGAATCGGATGTTCGAAAGTATAACTCGAGAGAGAAAAAGAAGTTTATAGTGACCCCTAAAGCGAAAAGCTAGAGAAATCCAATGAAGAGATTCAGGTGATCGTAACTAAGTTCAATGACCTCTCGAGAAGCATGAAACTCTACAATTGAGGAGGATAGTCTTGAAGAAGCTAACTCTATTGAATCGCATCTAAAGTAATAGATGAAATTGAGTTACCAGAGATCTGCCACTATAAAATCTGGATTGGGATACATTCCAGGGGGAACCTCACAAGGTCATTTGAATGCTGCATCAAGTAGCAAGAAGACAATCTTTGTAAAACCAGTGGCACCTACACTTCAAACTGAAGAAATGCCCAAGGTTGTAGACAAGGGAAAAAGACCTATGGTTCCAATAAAACTGAATGATCAGGTAGGAAAGCCTAAACCTCAGGTGAAGGCTAGAAAACCTGAGCACTCAGTTGGAAAATTTCAGGCAAGTACTTCGAAGCCTCAGGCTAAGAATGCAAACCTGAAAGGATCTACACTGAACCATCAGAGGGATCTTCAGAAGAGAAACACTCAGCAGAGACATTCTCAACTGAAGAAACCGAGTCCTCAGTATACTGAAAGACCAAAATTTAAGTACAGGCAACCTGAACCCCACTTGCCTAAGGGTAAAGGTTACCTGAACCCGAGTCAACAAAGATTCAGACCAACTCAACAAAAGCCAAAGCAAATGAACAAAAGGCCTGAACCAAAGAAAAATTCAAAAGCCCATGTTCATGCTAAGGCTAGCACTCATACACAGGAAACTGCTAAGGCACCCAGAGTAGTAAATGTGTATGTAGATGTTTATGGAAGACAGATCAGCCACTCTAAAGTGATTAGAGTAGTCGTGCAGATTTGGATTCGAAAAGGTCTGCCTAACCTTGTAGGACCCTACACAAATTGGGTACCTAAAATTGATTTTTCGAGGAGGAAAACAAGGGCACCGAAATGATTAAAGATCACATAACACCGATGAGCAGAGATGAAAAAGCCCTCGATGTATGGTATCTTGGCGGTGGAGGATGCTCAAGACATATGACAAGATTCAAGAAGATACTCAAATGACTATGTTGAACAAAGAGGCCCTCAGATCACTTTTTGGAGATAACTCAAGGGATAGATCAAGGATATGGAACTTTGGAAATAGACTCGATTCATATCCATGGTGTTTCATATGTATCTGGATTGAAGCATAACTTGCTTTCAATAAGCCAATTCTGTGATAAGGGTTTTAATGTTGAGTTCTCTAAGAACTTATGTTATGTGAAAGATGATATCTCACAGAAAGTATTACTGACTGGTACTAGAAAAGGAAATGTGTATCTTGCTGATTGGAGTTCAACTCCTAAAGATACATGTTTGGTTGCTAAAAGTTCCACAGATACTAGTTGGTTATGGCATAAAAGGATAAATCACCTGAATTTCAAAACCCTGAATAAGCTTGCAAGATTAGCTCTTGTGAGAGGGTTGCCTAATGAAGTGTTCAGTAAGGAACATATTTGTGATGCGTGCCAAAAAGGAAAACAAATTAGAGCATCATTTAAAAGCAAAGTAGATGTTTCTACTGAAAGAATACTTCAGTTGTTGCATATGGATCTTTTTGGTCTAATAACACCAGTGAGTACTAATGGCAGGAAATACACATTGGTAGTAGTTGATGACTACTCAAGATATACTTGGGTCATATTCTTACTCAGTAAGAAAGAGACTCAGATAAAGCTGCCAGAATTACTGAAAAGGCTCAGTATTGAGAAAAATCTGAGTGTGGTCAAAATCAGATCTGACAAAGGAACTGAATTTATAAATCATATCATATCTGATTATTGTGCAGCAAATGGAATTACTCATGAAACATCAGCTGCAAGGACCTCTCAACAAAATGGTGTTGCTGAAAGAAGGAACAGGACTCTGAAAGAAGCTGCAAGGATGATGATAGTTGTCGATATTCCTAAAAGATTTTGAGTGAAGTCATCCAACACTGCATGCTATTCTCAGAACAGATCCATGCTGACCAAGAGTCAAGGCAAAACACCTTATGAGCTTTGGAATAAAGGAAGCCTCTTGTTTCTTTCTTTCGTGTGTTTGGTTGCAAGTGTTTCATACACAATAATGGTAAAGATCAGTTGAAAACTTTTGATAGCAAAGCTGATGAAGGAATATTCTTAGGGTATTCTGAAATCAGTAAAGCTTTCAGAGTTTACAACTGTAGGACTCTTATTGTGGAGGAAACACCTCATGTTGTTTTTGATGAATCTACTTGTGTTCAGAAGAAACAGGAACATGATGCAGAAGAACTGACCAAGAGGATAACCAGATTAAGCCTGAAAAAGAATGATAAATCATCCACTGAACCTGAAAAGAAGAAGTCAGTCACATTCCATGATTGGAGTGACTCAGACTCAGATAAAGAAGTTCAGGATGGAACTCAGGATGGTGAGACTCAGGAAAGCCAACACACCAAATGTGACCAATCTGAACAGACACCCGCCTGACTTCGGGTATGTGATGCCAATGAAGATGTGGTCACAGCTGAGGCAAATTCTGAATCTATCAACCAAAGGGGAACAAATGTCTCTGACAATGTTCTGAATTGAATTTCCCCTAAGGAAGATGATTCCCTTTCTCCTTTTCTGTTGTTCCCTAAGTTTACTGAATTAACCGAACCTAACATTTTAAATGTTGAGGATACTGTTGAAGGGGGAACATCTAGAAGAAGATGGTTAGATAGTCATCCTACAAGTCAGATTGTGGGTGATCTAACTGAAGGTGTCAAAACAAGAAGGTTCCATGGTGAGAGTGCACTATTCTGCTGCTTCCTATCAGAGAAAGAGCCTACTGAGATTGGTGAAGCTCTACAAGATTCTCATTGGATTACTGCTATGCAAGATGAGCTGAATCAATTCTCAAGAAATGAAGTATGGGAGCTAGTGGATAGACCTGAAAGGCACAATGTCATTGGAACCAAGTGGGTATTTAAGAATAAAAGAGATGAAAACAACAACATTGTAAGAAACAATGCAAGGCTAGTTGCACAAGGTTATTCCCAAGAAGAAGGCTTGGATTATGATGAAACTTTTGCACCGGGTTGCAAGACTAGAAGCCATCGATTGTTTCTTGCATATGTTGCCCACATGAAGTTCACATATCTATCAAATGGATGTGAAAAGTGCATTTTGAGCGGTGTGCTTAAAGAAGAGGTTTATGTAGAACAACCTCCCGGTTTCAAAACAGAATGACCAAGTTCTGGTGCTCGAAAAAGCCTTGTATGGTCTTAAACAAGCACCCGAGCATGGTATGATACTCTTTCTCGGTTTCATCGACCATGGTTTTGTCAAAGGAATGTTGATAGAACTCGTTCGGGATAGAAGATGGGGAAGATATCTTCTTGGTTCGGGATATATGTTGATGACATCATTTTTGTATCTCCAAACCATCATTTGTGTGAAAAGTTTTCAACACCGGATGAAAGGCAAGTTTGAGATGTCAATGATGGGAGAGATGGATTTCTTTCTAGGTCTTCAAGTGAAACAATCAAAGGAAGGAATCTTCATCAACCAAGCAAAAGTACACCGAGGATCCGATTGCAAGTATGGTGTACATAATTGCAATGCGCTTAGAATTCCTATGAATACTAACTACAAGATGGATCTTGATTTCAAGGCAAATCAAGAAGTCATATCGATTATAGAGGAATCATTGGATCATTGCTCTTCTATCTCACGACAAGTAGGCGGATATAACATTTGTTTGTTGGGATATGTGCAAGATACCAAGCTAATCCTAAGGCTAGTCACATGGAGGTCGCCAAAAAGATCTTCAAGTATCTTAAGGGCACAATGAATAGAGGATTATGGTATCCAACCGATGATAACCTTGAATTAACCTGGTTACTTTCGGATGTCGATTATAGAGGTTGCGGCAGATTGATTGAAGTCCACTACAGAACTTGTCAATTTCTAGGAAGTAAAGTCGATATCTTGATTTTCAAAAGAAAGGACCTCAAGAGCAAACCAAGACTCATCGAAATTTGAATACATGGTGCAGGAAGTCTGCCAGGCATGCATTCTTTCGCTCGGACAACAATTAAGGGATTATAAAGTTGTAGCCAATGAAGTACCAATATTTTGTGACAATAATAGTGCCATTGCTATTTCACAAAATCCGTATTGCACACCGAGATGTAAGCATGTGGATATCGGACATCACTTCATCGAGAGATCATGTCGAGAAAAGGACATCGGGATGGAGAAAATTCATCTTGATAAGCAAAGAGCTGATATCTTGACTAAACCTTTTGCTGAATCAAGATTTCAGGAACTATCAGTTGAATTAGGGATGTTGGATCCAGGTGTATAGAGTAAAATCTAAAAAAATTGAAGGTTTTCATATGCATGAAGTTTTTCGAAATTCTCTTGAGAAACTTCGGGATAAAATTGAAATACCGAATCGAGTCTCGTGAAACTCAGATTCTTGAAGGTCAAGATTTCAAGAATATCTTGAACCCATTCAAGATTTAAAGATCATAATCGACATTTTTATCAAGGTCAATACTCAGTAAAGAGGGAAATTAGTCTGAAGAAGTAATGACTCATGCGACTCATTTATTGCTTAAGTGAAACTCAGTAATCATTCGCAATAAATACAAAACACCTGAGGAATGTTTTTGGGCGGGATCTTTGAAATTCCAAAGAAGGTCAACAGTCATTAAATGCTCTGTTACATTTAATCACCAATGAAGTTAAAATGGCGGCTTACTTTTCGAGGATCGACCTTTCGCATACCCGATTTATCGTGGATTAATCTTAACCGTTGCTTTTCACCAAACCGGTACGATTTCCCACGATCTCGAGCTATTTAATCCTTTGAAAATCATTCAAGCCAATTTTATTGAAACCCTTCGTTCCCAAAAACCCTCTGCAAATAAATCCCTTTTACCCAGAAAAACTTCTTCGCTCAAAACCCTAAATCTTCAAATCTCAAATGGCTCCTACCATGTTCGAAAAATTAGCCGAGACAAATAAGCCATGGTATGAGTACGTGGTTTATTTGGAGAGTACCACCAATGCCAAGCACGAAGAAGAGGCGCTCCATTTAATCCGATTGGCAAAACTGACGAACCTCAACGCAAATCGACCGGAGGCAGAGTATACTCCCGAGGTAATAGAGTTTGTCGCTAATTTGGAAATAAATGAGGATGATTGTATAGAGTAAGAGATTTCTGTTTCTCATCTTGAACAATCAATGAAATATGTGGATTTTGTTCGAGAGCTCTATATCGTCCCTAAGAACTTAAACGACGTATTTGAGTTGTGCGATAGGGGAGATAACCCCTCATTGTATATGTTGGGATGGGAGCAAGAGTATCTTGATGGGATTGTTGAGAATCCTGTTAAGTTTGAAGCCACTCTACATAAACGGCATCTTAAGCCGAAGTACAGAGTATTGATGGATATTGTTGGAAAGTGCATCATGAGTCGATCTGGAAGCTTCGAGCAGATCAGCACTCCCAAACTCCGACTAATGCCGGTGATTGAGGACTCACCCACCAAGGAGATCAACTGGTTGAAGTATCAAATCAAGGTGGTGAGCGAGCAAGCCAAGGTCATAAAAAGGGAGAAGGATGGGGCAATATCTATCAAAGGCAGAATCCTCCACACCACCAAAATAACCTTTATTTTGGAGATGTGCCGAGAGGAGGAGGATATCTTCATCAAATCTACTCCATTCCCTAAGTCCAAAATTATGTTCGAGCCCATTGCTGCAAAGAGGACAATCAAGGGAAAGAAAGAGAAGAAAGTGGAATCACCAATTGCGGCTGCTGCTGAAGAAAGCCAACAAACCAGGGGGAAGGTTTTGTTGGATGCCAAGAAGGAGCAGTGTGAGAAATTGAAGAAGCAAAAAACCCTTGCTCCAAAGCGCAAAAGGATGGTGGTTCTCACTGATGATGATGAGGAAAGTGAGACTGAGGAGATTCAGCCTGAGAGCCAAACTGCTCAGAAATCGCCTTTACTTGTATTGGCTCAGGCTATCTCAAAGGCACATAATCAAACTGAGGAGTAAGTCTTCTCTGAGGTTCTTGAGACATCGCTTAGTTCTGATAAGTTTTCTCAGGAAATATTCCAAGGACCTCAGACCTCAGAGAAAGTACAGATTCCCTCTGAGGACATGCCGGCTCAGACCGCAGAAGATGCTCAGATTCCTGCTGAGGATGTGCCCACCCAGTTCTCAGAGCAAGCTGAAATTCCCATTGAGGAGGCGCCAGCTCAGACCTCAGAACCAAGCCAGATTCAAATTGAGGAGCTGCCTACCCAAACCTCAGAGTTTGCTGAGCCTCAGGAGCCGATGAATTTTGATGAGCTCCTGAATGAGCTGTTAGACAATCTTTCAGCAGAGTTTCCAACTGAACCTGAGAGCCCGATGTTCAAGAAAGGTGAAGCTGAAGAGACCGAATGGCGAAGCAAGGGGGAACGGTTCATTCTTGACCGCTACCCTGAGCTGAGCTCATTCCCTGACCTCCAAGACATCTTCTTCAGATTGAGGTCAACGGTCTACATCCTCAACCAGACTCTTCCGGAGATGCTAAACATTGCTTCATTCAGAGGGGAAGACTGGTGGAACGAGGAGACAACTTTTCTCACTGAATTCTCAGGGTTCAGAAAAACCAAGCTCCGGATGAAAATCTCAGATTTTGATGAGCTTGTGAAGAGGAAGGTGGCTGAGAGAACTGCTGAAGTTGGTGGCCCAAGCTCCATTGACAAATCTCAGGATGGGGACCAACAAGGGGATGATGAGAGTCAATCTCAGAAGGAGAAAGACTCAACTGATGCTGATCAGGCTGCTGTCAAACATCCTCAGACTGAAGTTAGCCTTCAGGTAACTTTTGGCACTATTAATAATTATGCCAGGATTACTGAAGTTCCTACCTTTAAATCTGTAATGTCTGATATGCAGACTGAGGCTCAGGTGGACACCCAAGTTCAGGGTGAATCCCAGACTCAGACTGAGTCTGAAGTCCCAGTTCAAACTGAAGCTCAGGTTCAGACTGAGACTCAGGATGAACAACCAACTCAGGAGTCACAGCCGATCAGATATACTCCTGAGATTGATCTCACCCCACTGATGGTAAAGCTGGAGAGGGTTGAGCCAATACTGAACAAAATTGCTCAGATGGAGGAAGTTTTGGCCAACCAATCTCAGAAGGTTGAAGGATTGAGTACTTCTTCAGAACTGGTGCTGCTTCAGAGTTCTATGACAGAAAAGCCGACCTCCATGGAAGCAAAGCTAGAAAACAAGATGGAGGAGGTCAAGGCTGAGCTTAATGCAGAACTAAAGCAAAAGCATCAGGAGCAGACACAAATTCTTGAAGCAAAGTTGGTTGAGAAGAATGAGATGCTGGTGAAGAACGCTGTTGAGGAAATGAGCTCAATGCTCATGGCCAAGATGACAGATATGTTCAAGGAAGCTCTCTCAAGCCAATTTGCACATTTGTCTGAAGAATTCTCTGTGGCGAAGAACCACCTTAGGCGGCTCGAGGAGGAGCAAGATCAGATGGCAGGGGAGGTGCGGAGTGTCAGTAAAGAGCAATACCATATGGACACAACACTCTCCAGGCTTCTGCCAGAGTATGGTTCCAAGAAGGGGGAAAGACCTGGAGCTGATCTCAGGGAATTATTGGAACATACTCTGAAGGGCAAGGTTGTCAAAAATGCTGAAAAGAAGATTATTGACGAAGCCATGAAAGAGATTGAAGCCACTGAGAAGCTTAAGTTCAAAGAGGTGGAGAAGCCAGTCTACACTCAGGTTTCAGAGGAAATAATGCAGGAAGTTGCTGTAGAGAAACTGAGTGGTAGAGGAAGGATTGGGACAAGCCAGGCTGGTGCTGAATTGCCCATCAAGAGAAAGGCTATGGCGATGGAAGAGCCTGAGGGCAAAAGAGCAAAGGCTTCTAAGCCAGTTCAGAGGAAATTGATACTGGGTACTGAAGATTCTGAAGTCGAGCCAAAGAAGAAGGTCTTCAATACCAGAAGCGCTCTGAAAACACTCCAGATTGAACAAGCAAAGAAAACAGCTGCTTCTGTTTCTGGTGTACCAGTGATCAGAAAGAAGGTAGAAGAAGAGCAGAAAAGAAGGAGTGGGTTCAAAAAGTTCGCAAGCAAGAGGAGAGGGAACACTAAAGCACATAAATGGACGCACGTTGACAAATGGATGCCAGTCCATCTCAACGATGCGTGGGAAGAAATCAAGAGAACCTTCTGGTTCTACTATGATGTGCTCAGAGAATGGAGAGGGGAGAGCTCATATCCGAATGAGGCTTTCATCGACTATCTCCTGACCTTCTATCCGAAATATCTTCAAGGATGGATAAATCTTGCGGATGAAGGAAAGGTGCAGATAACCGCCCCTGGTCCATATGTGTACCCTCCTCCCAGGCTGGAGAATAGCTGTGTGAATGAGAATGCCATTTCTCAGAAAATATCTCAGTACCCCACTCAGTTAGGTCTGACAGGGAACAATCTGGATATCATTAAAGAGAGAGATGCACTGAAAAGAAGATATTACGGAATGTTCAACCTAGAAGTCCCTGCTGATGAGGTGGAAGAGCAGAACTGAAGAGCCGAGCTGAAGAGCAGAAGAAGACAGAAGATGAAGACTCAGAAGATTCTTGTAATCATTTATCTTTTTTTTTGTCTTTTTGATTTTGTTTGATAAGATTCATTGTAACTTGTAACAGTCTACCTATCATCAATGAAAACTTATCATTTATGCTCAAAAGATAATATCTCATTATCTTATTTACATGTCTTTTAATTTTGATATGCCTGAATGATTGTCTCTGAGATTAATTGATTGAGAAATTAAGTATTTGGTGATGAATCCTTTGAGAGATTCATTATCAAGAAATTGTTGTGAGAATCTCTCGTATGGAAATTGTTGGGAGATTAATTGTTAAGAGACTCATTATTTTGGGGGAAAGTGTTGAAAATAAAACCAATCTTGTAATAGAATAAATAAAACCCGAGTATAGGTTAAGTATGTGTGTAACAAGATAGTTTTTTAGCATCATCAAAAAGGGGAAATTGTTGGGAGATGAATTTAATAAAGATATGATTTTGATTAGATCCCAAAACCCCCGAGTATGACATGTTCGTAATAATCTTGATAGTTGAGTCGATTAGGTTTTAGAGTATTCAGGATGTTATCTCGCAAAATGTATAGTCGCCAGATATAGATCGGGTTAGGATCTCAAGATTCTAAAGAACTCAAGAAGTTTCAAGAAACCGGTTTCAAAGATGAAACCGGAAGTTTTCAAGACTCAAGATGAAAATCGAGATATCAAGACTCAAGATGAAATCAAGAATCAAGACTCAAAGATGAAGACTCAAAGAAATCAGTCCAAGACATCCAGAAGACTCAAGACTCAAGACTCGTAAGACTCAAGACTCAAGACACGTAAGATCAAGAATCAAGATCAAGAATATCAAGGCACACAATAATTATCAAGAGTCGAGAATGTACTGAATGCTTAGTATAAACTTAATTTTCCGAGGGAATTGAACATATCTATCTGAAGGATGTAATACTGAGAAGATCGCGATTCCTTAGAAAATTAGATATTGCCCAAGACATTCAAATGCTGACAAAAGGAACTAAGACAAAGTGTTGTTAAGGTTATATCACTCAGAGATTATAACCAAAGAGCCATTGAGTTGTCTACCTTTAACTGGAGACAAAAGTCAAAAAGAAGAAGACAACAACATGCCATCATATCGATAATCGACAAATGATGTGTCACCGAAAAGATGTCAAGTACTAAGTTCCGATCGCAAAAAAGTGAAGACTGGCTACATGAAAGGCTATTGCCTAAAACATGTTAGGGAGTGTCAAACCCTAAATATAGCCGTTTCTCACACACCATAAGAGGAAACTCACGAAGCTATCTCTCCAACGGATAGTTTTTCAAGAGTGACCTTGGTGTATGCCTATAAATACTTGTGACCTTCTTCATTGAAAGGTTACGGGAAATTTGTAAGCAACTCAAGAGCTCAAACTTATTATCGCAAAGTTGAAGCACTCGAAAAAACCAGAATTTCCCAAGTGCTTTATATTGAAGAGAGCTCATTAAACTAAGTCTAGCTTGATAAGATATATCCAAAGCTTAGTCGAGATATCCTAGCCTTTGCATTGTTCTTTATTGTAAAGGATATCTCATCCTAGTTGGAAACCAACCAAGAAACCCCAAACCCTTTGTAAGGTAGTTTGAGTGTGATTGTTGGTGAGATTGGAGTTGTAAAGAGTGAGTAAACTACATTGAGGTAGTCAGAAAGCTCTAGAGGAGAAGTTAGTAAGCCAGAGGTAGTCCGAAAGCTTGTGTGAGTTGAGTAAGTAAACTACAGGGGGTAGTCAGAAAGCTCAAGGTCGGGTTGAGTAAGTAAACTACAGAGGTAGTCGTAAAACTTCGGGTACGAAGTTGAGTAAGTAAACTACAGAGGTAGTCAGAAAGCTCAAGGAAGTGATTAGTGAATTTCTCTGAAGAGATCAGGGAGAGTGGACATAGGAGCTTGAGTCTCTGAACCACTATAATCTGTTGTGTTCTTTGCTTTATGTTTTGCTTGATTTATCTGTTGCATTACTTTGTTTTGAAAGCATATTTTCACTGATATTTCAGTTGGAATCAATCCACTGGAAGTTGCATATAATTGAATCATAGCCTAATCACTATTCCATTAAAGGAGGTTTTCAGCAAAAGCTTAAAACGAGTATAAACTAAGGGCCAACCATTCCGCACATCTGAGTAGCTAGAACAGATAGTTACCAAACCGAACTTACTCTTCCGAGGGTTCAAGAAGTTAGTTATCCGATCCAAGCAACTCAGATCTCTCAAAACTCAAGACTCGGGTTGGGATTATCTCGAGGTATCTCGAAAAAGAACCAGATCATTGTCTCAGATAGACTTTGACTCAGAGCGATTTGTGCTTTCAGACCAAATCATCAGACAACCTCGACCTAAGTCGACCCTCAAGAAGAAAAGTTTTAAAAACACTGAACACGTGTATTCCCCCCCCCATACACGTGTAAGACTCGTTTACACCGGGACCAACAACTCCCAACTGGTCGCATGTCAAATGTCAGGAGAATATGAGGCAAGAGGCAAACAAATGATAAAGTATCAACAAGTAGACAAAAGTCTCATGGAGAAATTTGAACAAGTATACTCGAGCTGACTCGCAAATAGACAACACACAGGCAGACGCTCTAGCTCGACTGGCCACGTCGGAGGGAGCGGCCAACATGGACAACATCGCAGCGTCCAAGCTCATTACACCTTCAGGAAAACATGCCTCTATCAACGTCAGAGAAATAGTTTGGACAAGTCAAGTGAGACCATAAATCCTATGTGTAGGTCCCGAACGGGTTAAGTGAGGGCAGAAGTCTAGAGGGGAGGGGTGAATAGACTTCTGAAAAACTTTTCGTGCAGATCAGGTGTGAGAGCAGATAGCCTGATCAGAGTGCGAGTGAATCGGTTTGGTTCGATAACCAACTTATCAACGCCGTAAAGCAGATCAATTCAGAACTATCGATTAATCGATGTGCGGAAGCTTAAGTTTTACCCGTGAAAAACCAGCTTTGTATAAATCGATTCCAAGTTTTATCTTTTTAATCGATGACGTAAATTTCAAGTCCGATCGATCGTAAGCTTGGTGTCCGTCTCGATCTTAACTTAGAATGTATGCTTTTAAGATTGTATGCGATGTGAGAGCGCTTAATCAAAGCAATAAAGGCACACAAGATTTATAGTGGTTCGGACAAACCGGTCCTACGCCCACTCTTCCCTTTCAAAGGGCACCAACTTAACCGATTTAACCGACCGACTTAGTTTAGTGTGTTAGTCCAACACAAGACACCAACAGATGTTTTAAGAGTTCTCACTCAACCGATCCCGTAAATCAAGATTAGAAACCCTAGATCGAATCTTGCTAAACAACTTATCCTAACTTGGGGTTTGGGTAAGATTGTTGAGGTTCCAACTATGAAATCTTTCCTTGCATGCATAAGCATGACGATAGCTAGATGAAAAGATTTCTTGCTAAGAACTTATGGGATGAACACAATATAAAATAAGCTTGTTGTTGTGTTCTTCGTATGAAATCGACTATAGTTTGAGCTTCTTGATTATGTTGTTTGTCCAAGCATTTCCGTGTTTCACTCAAGTGTGATCCCATATTTATAGACCTTGAGATCAAAGAGCCGTTGGAGAGCAATTTGAATCTCGGGCTATTTTAGGTAGACTTGCAGCTTGATGACGCGGCTTGAGAACGGCATGGCCGAAAGCGTGAATGTGTATTTTATAGCCGTTTGAGAGAGCAACATCGAATCCATGAGTATCGGCTCTGCTCATACGTGTTTCTTCCTTATTGGATGGAAGCCTTGCTTTGCGTTGTTGTTCCTCCAACTAAGGTTGGTATTCTTCTTGTTTAGATCGCAGACGTATGATAAGATGAAACATCGGCCATCTTATGATCGATCCGATCACCGAATCGATCAGCCCACCGATAGAGTCTTTGGCGCGCTGTTGACTTAGCTTCAACCGGGCCGACTCTACCGATGTAGGTCTTCGGGTCTTATCTTAGGAAGTCATCCGATCTTCTAGTATTCGAGGTTTGAGCTTCAGGACTTCCGCCGAAGTTATCCGACTAGATCGGATTCGATCCGATCTTCGATTCGTTTAACGCTCGCCTCGTTTGATATCGAACTTTCTTCCGATTCTTCAGATTCGACCTTTACATATTGAGTTCCCCCCTCAATATGTGACCTATCTATTACATCGCTTTTTCTATACAATCATTATCAATCGGTCTCCTATCGCAAAGAATGTAAACATCATCTACCTAACAGTCCGATTGGTCCTATTACATGTGTTTTTGGAACTTTCATCAAAACTATAAATTTCCCAACAATTTCCCTTTTTTTGATGAAACCAAAACACCGAGAAACCAAACAGCTTGATAAGTATAGAACAAGATTAAAGAGCAAGTAATCAAGACAAGGAGATTTTGTCTTGGGATCGAAAAGATAAACTTTTCATTAGATATGTTGATTACATGTTACATCGTAAAAGTTTTGAATTTAAAAACAAATGATCCCTAGACGTCTTCGATTCTTTTCTCCTTGGGCTTGTATCCTTCCGCATTTCTCTTTTGGTCTTGTGGAACGTTGAAAATTTGATAGAGTTTCCATTTGACATCGCTTGTATCAAGACTTGATCGCTTTATCCGCGATTTGCTCAAGATGTCAAAGTAGAATCTCTCAAATGCCATCTGTCAAATGAGCCATCCGCCTTCTTTTGAGTATATTAATAGATCATACTCTTGGCGAGATATCTTTACATTTATAAGCTTGGCTTCATTTTCCGAGATACTTGAGAAAGTCCGGATATTTATTCTCAGAACGGTTGAGGAACTCATCATCCGGGTGATTCTTTTTTGGAACAAGATCAAGGACAAAGGCATCTAGAAGCCATTCACTTCGATCTTATTCCATTCCTCAAACCTCTTAGCGTGTGCGGCGGTTTTTTGGTATGATCTAAATCGACTCTTTGCCGGCAACCGAGGTTCCGTGCGATTTTCCAAATAATCCTTTCTTAGCCCTTGATTTGAACTTGTTTCAACCCCTTCGCTTGTGCCCGTTTTTTCGTCTTCTTTCTTTCTTCTTCACCATCCGCTCTTTGGACAATTTTCAACTAGCTCCTTATCACCAGATGTCGACTACTGGCTTTCGTGACTTTCCGGTCCGAGTAATCGGTCCAGATTTTGATGTCCCAAAGACCAAGCAAAGCAGCCTTTTCTTGCAATTGAGCTTTGTCCATGGGCCTTATCTTCGATGTGTCGGTTGGTTTTCAGATCCTTCCCCTTTTTGGTTTGATCAAAAAAGCGATTGAGGTGGGAAGTCGAGACCCAAAGTTGATCGATAATGCCCGATTCAGATCATTAGCAGATAAACCAAGTTTGAGTCGTTAGATTTCGAACAGCTTGTAATCAGCTCTTTCTTGGCGATTTCCATTGTAGCGAGAGTGTCCAAATCATTTTGTCAAATTTTCTTCCGATAACTCGAGCCTTTTTCTCGTGAGCGTCGAAAAGAAGATTGATTTTGATCCACCTGTTTACTTTTGTCATCAACCGATTTTGTAAGCTCAGCCAGATATGGTGGTCATGGATTGGGAGAACCGATCTCCGATTGCTTCGATTTGTTTGAGATCGATTTGTCTCGATCGATTAGCACTCCTCAATCTCTTCTTTTCAGAGATCTTTGAGACAAGATCGATCTCCGAAGTTGATCAAATGGTGATATGAGATGTAGGAATGGATCCATCACTTGATCGTTCGTTCGCTTGTTTGTGCCTCCGGTGGTTGGTCGTGAACTGCAAAGCACAGTTCCACTTTCATCGGCAGCCTCACCGCATTCTCCATTTCAAATTCTGTTTTCGAGCTTCTTGAGCGATCTCAAGCTTTTTTCTTCTTCCGCAATTCCAACTTCCGTGGATCGAGCTTTCACAGATTTATCGGATATTAGCTCACCGGTGATCCCACTTTTGGCGAGACTTCCTCATATCGAAGTCAAAATCTGCGAACTCATCCGCACCACCCATCTGTTCAACAAGTAAGATAAGATCCGAGAAGCTTTTTTAATCGAGATCTCTCCGTGAGGATCTCCATGACTTCTTCTCTCGATAGCGGGATGGGCGACCAGTTGTGGATACATCTCATCAATCTCTCGTTCAATTCTTAGTCCGACCATTTTTCCGGTGATGGTCTTTGTCGATCCGAAACAGGAATTATCCGGCCCAGATTCTGGTTGGATGAGATGTGGAAGCTTCGGTTGTGCTTGAGTCGGCGGAAGTTGTCCGATTGGTTCGACCTGCAAAGGGTTCTGGCCAGTAGTGGCGGTTTGTATCCGGTTCAGTTCATGAAAGGTGAACTAGCGGAGAGAGACATGCTCGGCAGACCTTTAGTCCGAGCGGTGAATCACCTTGAGGTTGAGGAGAAGGAGATTTATCGATTTGTGCTTCTACCTCAGATCGTTCCGGGCGAGCCCTCGGTTGAGAAGCTTGCTGTCTCGATTTCGATTCTTTTTTGTTGCAAATGCATCGTTTCGGGCGCTTTTTTCTTCTTTCGACTCATCTTCTAGTGCTAGAGTCATGGTAGCTTGCTTTTGCTTTCTTTGGCCTCTTCTCCGGCCTTCACCGGTTTCGTTTTTTTTTTTCGTGGAGCAACCGGTGTGGATGAGGCGGCTTTTTTGCTTTTCCTTTCTTCGGCTTTTGTTGGAGTGGGCTCCTTGTCATCGTCGGTGGCCCATATATAATCGAAGTTGATGAGAGGAAGGCATTGTAGGACTTGATCCCATTCTCGATTCCATTCGGGCTTGGCGCTTTGTCCTTCAATATAATTGCAACCTTGTTGAGATTGTCAACTCTCTTTTTCGTAAAGACCGCTGGATTCATTGACTCCAAATTTTTCGTGTTCTTGGAGCAAGATGGCTTTCAGAAGCCGCGTGCAATTGATGTTTCGAGCCCCATCAATTATTCTTCGCTTATGTTTGTACATTTTGACCGATGTGAGAGCATCTGGGCTAAATGAGATTCCTATGATCGTTCTTGATTGAATGTCAAACAACATCAGATCTTTCTTTTGAGCATTGGCCCGATGAATCCGACTTTTCGATGTTTGTCCGCCTCTCTTAAGAGCTCCTCTCTCGATTTCTTCGTCCTCATTCTCCTCAGAGTGTGCAGAGAGATTCACCCCTTTTGTAAGTGTGAGCAGACGAGTGATGTCTCGTGATTTGTCACCGATTTTTTTCTCCGTTGATCGACGACATCATTCGTCTCTCGTTTTTTTTCAGATCCACACTCAAATTTCGCAAGAATTGAAGTGCTTCATACTGCATCACTGGATTGCAGTGAGCAGAGCAATATGTTTCCAGTCCAGCCTTCTTCAGAATTTGTTCCACCTCCATGGATTCAGAATCCTCAGTGGTTCCAAACTGAACGAACTTATCCTCAAAGATCTTCGTTGCCGGCCCCAAGATAGTTGCACATGATCTTTCCTAGTCCATGAGTGGCCATCTACAAAGTGAGATAGACTCATTAAATTTGTGCATAATCAATATCAATATCATACCGCGGGAAAACAAAAGGCAATGAAGCATAAATTCAAAAAACAACTTTTGAAAACAATGTTTTTATCGGAAAGAAAGATTCATCATTAAGTTTAAAAGAAAATATTACCAGATTCAAATTTTCAGAGAAGATTTTGAACTCTAAGAAATCGCTTTTGAAACGAGAGAAAATTTGAAGTTTTTCAAAGGAGAGTAATGCAAGTTTGTGAAGCAGAAAAACTCTGGTAAGGTTTGATGAATCTTATATAGAGGCGGAGGGTACAATAAGACAAGATTTTGAAGATCAATCGTTTTGAAAAGATTGTACGCTCCAGATTTAGCGGTTTTGATCGTAGGGGTCGAAAACGACGACACAAAAAACTTTTGGATTTAAAAGCACGATCAAGTAGCGAAGTTAATACATGTACCCCACGTCGCGCATTAAATGATTTGCAGAGTACACGCCACAAGGATAGTGGGTACAAGAAGGCAAATAATATCGATACGATCCGATAAATAAGTAAAGAGCAAGAGAAAAGAGAGATGCAGATTCCGTTGTTGATCGATGTTGAATCAATATTACTTGTCAATGTTGATTCCACTTGTTGATCTTAATCATTCCGCCTAAGCCTTAAGAAATTTCCCTAACCGATCCTTTCAACCGATCTTCTCCAACAGATTCGATTTGTTGAAACTTCAGCTTAGCCGATCTTTCCTTGAGTACGTCGATTTCCTTTTGATCCTCCTTGATCGATTTGAAGTTCCCCCTTCAACCCGATATTTTCGATATAGACCGATATATCCGATTTATTGGAGTTTCAAGCTCGGTGATCTTTTCTATCCGATCATGCTTGTAAGTAATCAGATTTTGGTTGACCTCATCTGATTCTTTTCAGATTAAGCCAATTCTTGGGATAAGTGTTACCGCCAAAACTTAGTCTAGAGTAGTAGCTTCTATTCCCTAAGTAGGCGTGATTGACATGCGTAAATATCGTCTGAATCTCTCGATATGTCAATCAACCGTAAATTTATCCAATTATCAGTCGCGTGATTTCTACACTCTGTCCTTTTGATGCAAATTTCTCGGATAGGCTTCTTGAAATGAAAATTGCATTTGCATCCTTGCTTGGCCTCTATAAATTGGACCAATGTTTTACACAACATCACCCATTCACCATACTTATCTTCTTTTTGTAAGAATCATGTATCTTGGTGAACCCTTGTTTCCGGTGAGACTTCCTAAAAAACACATTTACACCCTTTTATATGGTTTCATCTTCTCAAATCAACCCTTTGCATCCCTTATTCTTTGTTTTCTTCATCATCTTCGATTTCACATACGATTGTCGAAAGCTTCTCTACCACCAGTATGGCGGATCTCATTATTGTAAACCGAGAAGACACTTCTCCTAACCGTGATGCACCTTGTGTGTCTATCTCGATGATGTAACGTAACCATCGACTTAGTCTCGGTATAAAATATGCAAAGACATGTGCCCATGAGAGATCGATGACCAACTCTTTGGCACACGTGCTCCATTTAACAAAATTGGAGAGCCCTACTACTCCTCCTTTTAGGGTCTCGTGCTTAAGAATCCTATCAAGGCCTCTGCCGCTCCATTTTTTCTTGATCTTCACTTTTTTGACCGCCTTTGGGATTCGTTTTTTAAAGCCTCTCTCACCCCTTGTTAAGTGGGGGAAAATGAGAGTTTAAAATCTCTTTCCTTCACTTAACGGGGTTAGGGATGAGGGTTTAGGGTTATAGGTTTAGGATTTTGGTTAACATTTATGTCTTGACCTCCGGGTCTTCTTGTACTTGTAACTCGTAATGTAACCTCACCTTCGGTTTTTATCAATGAAAAGTTTCGTTATTTCATCGTTGTGTAAATTCTCGCTTTTATGCGATTGTTAGCTCTTAATCTCTCGAATCTTGCTTGTTGAATATCGCCTAAAACGAATCACAAAGAAATACTATAACCAAATTGATTTAATCGATAATCCTTTAAACCGAAAGCATTTTCCTTTGTCGATAAACATTGAATCGATCGGTTCCTTTTAAACCGATAGACTTTAAATCGATAAACTAAAATCGATCGGTTCCTTTGGATCCGTAGCGTGTAATTACGACGATTTTTGCTTATCGGTCTCTTGAGATCGCTTAAGATATCAAACTCAATCGATTTCTCTCGATCCGGTTAGTCTCTTAACCAAACTAGTTTCGAGAACATTCCATCAAACATTTTCGGTGACATTTCTCCAAGATCTAGAAGTCCTAGCTCATTGCATAAATCTCGAACCGATCTCGGCTAGTGGCTTGGTTAGAATATCACCTTCGTATATCAAGATGAATCTTTTCCATTTCGATATTCTTCTTTTCAACGTGATCTCTTATAAAGTGGTGTCCGACATCCACATGCTTGCATCTTGTATGTAGAACCGGATTTCGAAAGTGATTGCAATAAGACTATTATCGTCTACGTAATATAGGTACATCTTAGCTACAATGTTGTAATCCTCACCGCCGATCGAGCCAGAGGCGATTGGGGAACAATACCTTTCCGCGACCATATATATATTCTCGCTTCAGCTTGTTGATGTCATGAATCGATGTCCGCTTTTTTGAAAACCACGAGATCGCTTTTACTTCCTAAGAATCGACATGTTCTCGAGGTTGATTTTTCGTCGATCTTGCAACCTCCATAATCGTAATCGTAATACCCACTAAGCTCTAGATTATCATCGATGGGTAGAATAAACCAAGGTTTATTGTTCCTTCAGATACTTAAGAATCCGCTTACCGCTTCTAGGTGGTCGATCATTGGATTTGCTTGAAATCTTGCACATACACCTCATCGCAAAAAAGTGATATCTCGGTCTTTGGCGGTCAGTATAATAGAGATCCAATGAGAGCCCTATATTCTTTTTCGATTTGTTTTTCGACCAAAATTTCATCTCGATCCATCTTGAATCCAAATCATCATAGGAATTTTGGCTTCCTTACTATTTTGAATTCCAAACTTAGCCAATAGATTCCTAGTGTACTTTGCTTGGCGATGAATATCCCTTCAGACTTTGTTTAACTTGGAGACCTAGAAAGTAATTCATCGACCCATCATGGACATCTCGAATTTCCCTTGCATCGGTTCTTGTCAATCTTTCACATAGGTTCTTGTTAGGAGATCCAAGATGATGTCGCCCACGTAAATGGAAACCATCGTAATATCTTCTCCATCTTCTATTCTCAATAAGGTTCGTCCCATCGTTCTTTTAGTGAACCCACTTTCGATCAAGAACCGAGAGAGTGTATCATACCAAAGCTCATGAACTGTTTTCAGCCATAAAGAGCTTTTTCTTAAACGATACACTTGGTTACCCTTTTCAAAGCCCGGAGGTTGTTCGACATAAACTTCCTCCGCTAGTACCCCGCTTAAGAAAGCACTCTTTACGTCCATCCGACACAAGTGAACCCCTCTGGGGGAAGATTTTAAACAAACCGAAATGGTTTCAAAGGCGAGCGATCGGGTGCAAAGGTCTCATCGTAATCAATTCCTTCGATTGTGAATACCCCTTAGCAACAAGTCTTGCCTTATTTTCGTGATAACATTTTTTCTCATCTCTTGTTCTTGAAGATCCATTTCGTGCCAATTACGTCTTGATGACTGGGTCTGTCTACTAGTTCCCATACTTCATTTTCTCGAACTGCATTCCAGCTCCTCCGCGCATGGCTAGAATCCGATTTCGTCTTGTAATGCTTCCTCGATTGTAGTTGGTTCCTTCATAGACAGATAAAAGAATACATGGCACTTTCACCAATCGATGTCTAGTTTTAATTTTATCGACGGGTCTCCGATTATCGATCGGTTGGATGGTGGTTATCCAGTCCTTCGCTACGATTTGCGGGGTTTTGAGAACATCGTCCGTTTTCGATAAAATCTTATTACTAGTGATTGGGAGTGGTGCAGGTTATGGTCCACTTGATAAGAACAAGTCTCGGTGATGTTGGAATCATCATGTGTCGATGTCGCTCGTGAGAACTTCAGAGTTCCCCGAACCGGATGGTTCGATTCTTCTTCTCTCGGTGAATCGGCTTTTTTCATCGACAGCTTGTTCGTACCTCCAGATCCGATTGATCCGTGAATCGCCTAGATCCGAATGTAAATTGATCTGATTTCGATCCTTTTTCCTTGATCGTTAGCTGATCCATTTTTCAATATCGTGTTCCCGCAGATCGTACTTCTTGTTCTCGAGGCGATTTCTCTTGATCGTAAGATGCTTCATCAAAGGTTACATGGGGTGTTTCTTCCACAACTAGGGTTCGTTTGTTGTAGACCCCGAAGGCTTTGCTAGATGAGGAATACCCTAGAAATATACCCTCATCGACTTGGCCTCAAAAGTCTTCAACCGACTTTTTCCCATTGTTGTGTATGAACACTTGCACCAAAAAAACATGGAAGTAAGAAACACGAGGTTTTTCGCCCTTCCATTCATAGGTGTTTTGTAGTGAGCCTTACCAGAGACATCTGTTTCTGGTGATGGCATGCAAAGTGTTGATTGCTACGCCGTAAAACGGTTTGGTATCGCATGTTCACCTAACATTGTTCGAAAGAAATTTCTTTTGAGAGTTACATTTCTCCGCTCAAATTTACTCCATTCATAGGGCGTCCCTCGCACCGATGTTTCATGTCAGATACCAAACTTAGAGCAAAAAAATTAGTAATAAAAGAGTTAAGAAATTTTCGACCTTTATCCGATCCGATTTTTACTAGCCGACACCCTTCTCATTTTGTAATCTTCTTAGCAATTTCGGGTATCTTGGTTGTCGCCTCATTCTTCTTATGTAAGAATATAACCTGTAAACTTGGAATAGTCATCCACGATTACAGAGTGTATTTGCGTCCGTTGAGACCGACGGTGTAATCGGGTCCAAACAGATCCATATGAAGCAAATGCGAAAGATTGGATCTTTGGTCCGAAATTCCTTTGAATGAAGCTTTGACTGTTTTTCCTTCCGACATGCAAAGACATGTCCGATCCTTTTGAGAACACTTCATTCGAAGTCCTTCCACTAGAGACATCCTAGCTATCTTATTAAGAGTTTTAAAGTTCGGGGATGGCTCATTCTTTTGTGCCGAGCCAATCGCTACTTTTGGAACTCTTAACAATCAGCACGCATTTCTTGGACAACTGTTCCAATCACCGTGTAGATCGTCCCTTTTCTTGAACGATTAGCAAAATCTGTTGAGTGATTCGATTTTTGATAGTGCATTGATCGATCGAGAACTCAACATTGAATCCGATTGTCGCAGTAATTCAGAAACCGATAATAGGTTGTGCTTCGGACCTTCGACATACGAGACTCCGCCATTTGTACATCATCATTCTCTAAGGTTAGAACCCTTTGGTATAACCAAAGTTATCATCACCGAAGAGTACACGCTGGCCTTTTCGTTTCTATGTAGGAACCGAGGAGATGTTTGCTTCGGTCATGTGTCTTGAGCATCCACTATCGATGTACCGGATAGTTGCTTGCACACCTCCTTTGTTGGCGGACCCACGCGAACCGCAAGAATCGACGTTTTAGGTACCCTTTTCGGATTGGGTCCCGAGGGGTTAGGTTCGATTTGGGGATCCATACAAACAGAGCACTTCTATGGTGATCGGTCGGATCGTAAGGCCCGATTTGTCTCCCCATACTGTCAACATAATCATACTTATCCTCATATGCTTTTCTCGATTTGTATGATTACTTGTGTGAACCTGGATGACTTAGAAGACTTATGATTTAACTTTTGGTTTGTCTTCTTTTTTATCCAAAGGTGGTTCAAAAAGTCTGTGACCTAAATTTTCGACTATAGGGGTAGGTACGATCGCTACCATCAAAAGATTCATATCCTTTTCGTGATAGATGGTTTTCGTAGCTTTTACGAAGCATGCTTATTAGGCAAATGACCTTGACCGGGTCTCGATTAGACTTCCCTTTTATAGGTTGTCTTTTTTCGATTCTCGATCCGTTGATCGAGTTGAGGTCTCTTCGTAAGAACCGGGTTCTTCCGTTGATTCTCTACCGATGCTTTACCGGTTGGGGTCCATTTACATTCCCTTTCTCGTTAGGCACTTGCCTTTTACCCGCTCAAATGGTCTCTTACCCTATTAGATACAAGTTTAGCTTTTGGTGTATCTTTTTTTTAAATTCGCCCGATTACACCTTTTCGAGATGAATCGGTAGGGGCTTTTGAGGATGTGGAGGGTTTCTCATAGCCAAGTCCCTCCTTATCAATCTTTACTCGAAAAATAGGCGTTCATGTCTTTAACGGTTTGAGATGATTTTGAAAAAACATCTATTTTCTTTTCGCAGATTATCCTCGAGAGGATTTCGGACTTTCATGCATTTAATAGCTCATCGAATTTTGCTTGCAAGATTTTGAAGTCATCACTTTTGTCAGTTCTATTAATTTCCATCTCGTTCTTTGATCTCTTTTTCGATCGTAAGCTTTAACTTCGAGAATTTTAAATTCCTCGCATTTTCCGAAAGAAATTTCAAATGATCTAAGTTCAGAGGTTTTTTCGAGATCATTTTCTTCAAAGAAGTCGATTATTTTCGGTCCTCACTTTATCATTCTCAAAACTTCCACAATAGCATAAGTTTTCATCGTGATTTGAGAGATCTTCAAGCAATTGCTCCGAAAGTAGAGTCAAGCAGTCAATCTCCCCAAAGGTGTGCTAATGATAGCGGTGTAGAAGCGAGCGGGGGGTTTGGAGGTTACCTCGACCGGGTCCTCCCCGCCATCAAAAGCAGAGTTCATTATCGTCGACGAGAATATCAGATCTTCATTTTCATAGAAGTCGACAGACCGGCCGATCGGTAAGTCTTTACAGAGGAGGAGTATCCTGAGTCCCTGAGGGCAGATAGAATCGTCAATTCTCGACGATCGGCAACCATGGCTCTTCCGTCTCTATACCGTTGCTCTCTTTTTGTTCCTCTTTTCTTCCCTCTCTTTCGTCGTCCGGGCAATCGTGGCTATAGTGACTGCTTCTCACATTGAAGCACGCCCCCGATCCCACTGCCTTTCCTTCCGGTGAATCACTCCGTCTATGATGACCTATCGTGATTTCCCTTTCGATAGTAGTCCGAGTTTCTTCTATCGATTGGTTATCTCTTCCTTCCTTCGTCGACTATCTCTTTCCCTTTCATCTCTCGTGATCCCTCCGATCATCGAGATCCGGTTCTTTTCGAGATCTATTGTCCGATCTCCTATCTCGCCCCTCGGCTATGTTGATAGTCCTTATAGAATCTTCGATACTTACCAAGTTGTATATCTGACTTCTCAAGCTTCCTGGTAAGTAAAGCGATCTGCTCGGGCCGACTTAATATATTTCCAATGGGTTCATTGGCCTTTGTTTCGCCATGGTTCAGCTTTTGAAAGAAACCGATTTTGAAGTCGAGGTTTCAAAGAGGGCCTCGTCTTCATCACTTTGACCTCTTTCAATCAGTCGAACTCGTGAGCTTTAAGATCAAGAACAAGCTACTAGGTTTCATTCTTGAAATGTCCCCGCAATCTTTGATTACCGCGGACCTTCATGTCCCACTTCTTGGTGAGAGACCTTAGGATCTTATAGTTGATATCTTTATCAGACAACTCTCTACCAAGTTCTCAAAGCTTGTTTATAGACATTGTAATTCTTCCATCGAGTTCGTTGATGGTTTCGTTGGGCAACATCTTCGTTTCTCGAACTTCACCGGGCCGGCTTTGAAGACTACTGTCTTTTTATCTGCTCATTTCCCTCGCAGATCTCGGCGGAGTATCCCACATTGCTTTTCGCAGATTTGAGATACTTAATCTTTTCTTTGGTGACCTTATCCATTGTCTTCATGATGATATGTCTTGCAATGGTGTCCGAGTATGCGATTTTCTTTCTTCAGGTCCATCGTGGGCGGCTTTTTTCGCATAAGACTTCCCGTGGGAAAGTCCGGATCTCCTCCGATCGCAGGATTGTCGAGTAAATGATGATGGGTCCTCTCGATGACTTCCATCATTCTCGCCATCGATCGAGCCTAGATGGTTGGACATATATATGGCCTATCTGTGATACTCATCAATTGAGAACTTCGCAGATCATGATACATACCGGACGTGTTATCCATGCCGAAAGTGATTTTGGAAAATGAATGAGTTTTTAAAACGGTTTTTCAAGATCGATTCGATTGACCACAATGACACAGTAGTCGGTGGTCGGAAGAACCAACCGCCTCGATACCACTTGTAGGTCCCGAACGGGTTAAGTGAGGGCGTAAGTCTAGAGGGAGGGTGAATAGATCAAAAAAACTTTTCGTGCAGATCGTGTGAGAGCAGATAGCCCGATCAGAGCGCGATGAATCGGTTTTGGTCTCGATAACCAACTTATGAACGCCGTAAAGCGGATCGATTCGCAGAACTATCGATTAAGCGATGTGTGCGGAAGCTTAAGTTTTACCCGTGAAAAACCGGTTTGTATAAATCGATTCCAAGTTTTATCTTTTTAATCGATGACGTAAATTTGGTCCGATCGATCGTAAGCTTGGTTTGTCTCGATCTTAACTTAGAATGTATGCGCTTTTAAGATTGTGCGATGTGAGAGCGATTAATCAAAGCAAAGAAAGGCACACAAGATTTATAGTGGTTCGGACAAAACCGATCCTACGTCCACTCTTCCCTTTCACAAGGGGCACCAACTTAACCGACTTAACCGATGGACTTAGTTTAATGTGTTAGTCCAACACAAAGACACCAACAGATGTTTTAAGAGTTCTCACTCAACCGATCCTTAAATCAAGATTAGAAACCCTAGATCGAATCTTGCTAAACAACTTATCCTAACTTGGGGTTTGGGTAAGATTGTTGAGGTTCCAACTATGAAATCTTTTCTCTATGCACAAGCAAACCGATAGCTAGATGAAAAGATTTCTTGCTAAGAACTTATGGGATGAACACAATATAAAATAAGCTTGTTGTTGTGTTCTTCGTATGGAAATCGACTATAGTTTGAGCTTCTTGATTATGTTGTTTGTCCAAGCATTTCCGTGTTTCACTCAAGTGTGATCCCATATTTATAGACCTTGAGATCAAAGAGCCGTTGGAGAGCAATTTGAATCTCAGGGCTATTTTAGGTAGACTTGCAGTGCTTGATGACGCGGCTTCAGAACGGCATGGCCGAAAAAGCGTGAATGTGTATTTTATAGCCGTTTGAGAGAGCAACATCGAATCCCGCGAGTCATCTCCTGTTCATACGTGTTTCTTCCTTATTGGATGGAAGCCTTGCTTTGCAGTGTTGTTCCTCCAACTAAGGTTGGTATTCTTCTTGTTTAGATCGCAGACGTATGATAAGATGAAACATCAGTTTTCATCTTATGAGCTGATCTGATCACCGAATCGATCACCATTCGATAGAGTCTTCTGGCGCCTGTTGACTTAGCTTCAACTGGCTGACTCACCGATGTAGGTCTTCTGGTCTTATCTTCCGGAAGTCATCTGATCTTCTAGTATTCGAGGTTTGAGCTTCATGACTTCCGCTGAGTTATCTGACTAGATCAGTTCGATCTGATCTTCCGTTCTGGTTTAACGTTCTGCCCTGTCGGATATCAGCTTTCTTCTGATTCTTCAGATCTGACCTTTACATATTGAGTTCCCCCTCAATATGTGACCTATCTATTACATCAGTTTTTCTATACAATCATTATCAACTGGTCTCCTATCGCAGTAATGTAAACATCAATACCAATGTGTCCGATTGGTCCTATTACATGTGTTTTTGGAACTTTCATCAAAACTATAAATTTCCCAACACTATGTCTGGAAGTTTTCTAGGCACAACCTCTGAAAGCAATTAGATGATTGAGATCAAAGCATATATCGAGAATTGTACATTGCCGGAGGATAAAGTTTTAGCTCGCCGACTTCAGCTGAGAGCTGCGAGGTACACTATAGTAGATAATCAACTCTATAAGTGAAGTTTCTCACTACCCCTCTTGAGGTGTATCACACCGGAAGAAGGCCAAGTTATTTAAAAAGAAATTTATGAAGGAGATTGCGGAAACTATACCGTAGGACAATCACTTGTTTACAAAACAATCAGACAAGGATATTTCTGGCTAAACTTGAGAAAAGATGCAATCGCATACGCGAAAGCATGTCGCCAATGTCAACTCTTCGCTCCGACTATCAAGCGAGCTCCGGAAGTGCTCGCCTCAATTTATAGCTCGTGGCCTTTCGCGAAGTGGGGGATCAACCTAATCGGCCCTTTCCCAAAAGTCCCGGGCAATTCGAAATTTGCGGTAGTTGCAGTGGATTATTTTACTAAGTGGGCAGATGCAGAATCTTTGGCAACCATCACACAAGAAAAGATCATCTGTTTCATTTGGAAGAACATCATTTGCCAATTCGGCCTTCCACAGGCGATCATCACGGACAACATAAAATAGTTTGACGGATATGAAATTGACGCTTTCTTTGTAAAGTGGAAAATCGCAAAGTTATTTTCTACCCCATACCACCCCTAGTTAAATGGACAAGTCGAAGCCGTGAACAAGATAATCAAGCACACATTGAAGACCTCGCTCGAAAATTCAAAGGGGCTATGAGCCTTCAAACTTCCTAATTTCCTATGGTCATATCGATCTACATTTCAAAACTCGAAGGGCGAAACACCTTTCACACTAGCTTTTGGAGTTGAAGCAGTCATACCCGCCGAGGTCGCAATCCGAAGTCATCGGACCTCGCAGACAATTACATGTTGGGAAATAGGGTTCCCGGATCTATTCGGGGTGCAATTTAAATACAAATTTAAACTAATTTAATTATTACTAGCATGAATTAATCTTATATTAATTCAAATAAAAATTAAATATTCAACAACATATCATGAGTACAAAACTGCCACGTAAATCTTACACATGCGGAATTCTAGGAGTTACGTAAGGCGTAGCTTTTGGCGGATTCAACGGAGGAATATGGATGCACAAACCCAACGACCTTCTCTAGTATTCTCACGTGCTTATTTGATATCCCGGTGGATGAATCTCCTTCAAATAATTAACAAAAGGAACAGAGAAAAATTGTTGCACCACCTTTGTGGATTTCTAATTTTTCCAACACATGGAATTATGTTCGGGATTAAAAATTCATCCCCTATATATAGAGACTAGAGGGGCAAAATTTTTGAGTATATTAGGGTTAGGAAATTTCTTTGTATCATCCCAAGATACAATCTTGAATATATCTCATATATTCTATTTTCATAAGATTCACAAAATATCTTTTATTCCCCTTCTATATACTATTTTCAAAAATTTGCATTAATAGGGAAGAAATAAGATCTTTGACTTTTCTTGAATTTATGGGATAAACTTGTATTCCAAGAATACTTATTCATTCCATAAAATCTTTCCAAGAAAATCTTTTCTCTCTCTTCCTTAATATTTTCGAAAAAATAGGAAATAATTAGGCAACAATATTTCTTTTATTTTAATCACCTTTTTCAGTTATTGAACTTTATCTTTGGGCTACTAAAGGGGCCTTTAGGAGAATTAAGATTGGACATTCCAATGGACCTTGAATTATCAATATTGAGCCACAATATTATTCAAGCCCATAAATATTAATTAATCCCACTACATAATTAATATTGCACTATCCATCTTAACCCATATTACTATAATATGGCTCATGGTTATTATTTTCCGTGTTTAAGATTATCTAGTCCATTAATTAATTTAAGCCACTGAAAAGCTTTATATTAATTAATATCTTTTTCCTTGGATTAAGAATGACTTAACATTATTATCCATACCGGAAATTAATTCCACTTGCAAGATTTAGTATGATAAAACTTCCGAGTCTCCCAAGGGGATGAATCACGCAAGACGTACTTGCACATGATTCTCCGTATTAAATCTTAGCAATCGTCACGTAACTAATAATATTGCCCAAGATATAAAGTATTGAATCTCATTGATTCTCTACCCAACATAAGTCAAATCAATAATTATTAATTTCACACGATCCTATTTAAGGAACGGAGATTAAGAAATAACAAACCTGAGGTCTAATTCTTCCATGTTCAGTACCGAAGAATTTATCCTCATGTAGGTCCTATTCAGCGCATCATAATGCACTAGTGTAATCTCTTGGTAAAGACAAGTCAATCTAAGCCTTACACTTCAACCTTTCACGATGGATTGTTCATTTCCATCTAGGTTGTGAATTTGTACTTAGTTACAGGGAACTGTTAATTTGATCTTTTGTGATCTGGTATCACCAAATTAACTACAATGTAATACGTACTATTTATTGAACATATATGAGTAAATATATATAACATTCATTCATATTTAAAGCAATAGTGATAAATAATTTAATTTACCTAAATAAGACAGAAATTCAGTCTGGTTATACAAAGTAAAAAGCATACTTTCCAGTATAACCCTTTAAACCAAAAGGCATTCTCTTCCAACAGTACACATTTTTCTATGTTAGAAAAGATGTGCGTTGTTGGTCGTCTTCATGCATGGCTATTTGGTGATATCTGGCGAAAGCATCCATAGAAATATCATCTCGTGGCCAGCGGTGCTATCAACGAGGTGATCGATGTGTGGCATGGGAAAATAGTCTTTCGGACATGCCTCATTGAGATCGGTGAAGTCGATACATAATCGCCAAGAGTTGTTCGATTTCTTAACCAAGACCGTGTTGGCCTCCCATTGGGGATGGTCGGCTTGTTCTATCAGCTTGTTGTCCAGTACCTTCGATCACATATTGAGGGAGAACTCAGTATGTATAGGTCACTTGTAGGTCCCGAACGGGTTTTGTGAGGGTGGAAGTCTAGAGGGGAGGGGTGAATAGACTTCCAAAACTTTTTCGTCTTGGATCGTGTGAACCGCAGATTACCCGATCAGTGCTAGTGTATCGATTTAGACCGATGTTCAATCTTACCGAAAGTGCCCGAGGGCGCATCGGTTTGATATCTGTCGTTTAAATCGAATGGTGCGGAAGCTTGTACCGATGTGAAAAACCGGTTTTATCAATCGATTCTTAAGTTAGTTTTTAACCCGGTTGATCAAGTGTCGATCGATCGATCGATTGCTTGGTGCGGTGAACTTTAACTTTAGACTATGTATGCGGTTTAAACTTCGGTTATTGTGACTTAAAGCGATAAGAAAGCAAGTAAATGCACACAAGACGTTTTATAGTGGTTTGGACAAAACCCATCCTACGTCCACTCTTCCCTTAACACGGGGAACCTTAACCTACTTTAACTGCGGGACTTATATCCTTTTTCGGGATGGCGAGATTTTTACGAGAGTTCCCACTCGCTTAACCTACGGGACTTATATCATTTCGAGGATAGCCAGAGATGTTTATCGAGTTCCCACTCTACAACGTAACCAGCGGGACTTATATCCTACAAAGAGGATAGCCGAGATGTTCCCACTCTACAACGTAACCAGCGGGACTTATATCCTACAAAGAGGATAGCCGAGATGTTTAATGAGTTCTCACTCTACAGACTTGACCTAACTTGCGTTTGGGTAAAGAATGATTGAGGGTTCCAACCGAAATCTATCCCGGTGCTTTAGATAGCCAAAATGCTAGTGGATAGGATTTCTTGCTAAGAACTATGGGATGAACACTCTAAGAATAATCTTGGATGTAGTGTTCTTTTGAGTGGAGATTTGCTGTAGCTTTACCTTCTTTTTCGATGTCTCCGTGTTTGTTCTTGCGTTTTTCACTTGTTGAACCTCTTCTTCAAAATGAAGAATGATCCCATTTTATAGACCTCGAAATCAAGAAGCCGTTGGAGAGCAATTTGAATTTCGGGCTATATTAGGTAGGCTGTAGGATATGATTGAGACATGCTGCAATTTTTGGAAAGGCCATCGGCATGATTAGCTCCATTTTTGTCTGCAGCTTCGTATCCCGTATTGTCAGCTCTTTTTGTGCACGTGTCGCTTTTTCTCCTTGCCATGAGAACAAGACTTCAAATTTGCCCGTTAGGCGATTTATATTCCTTTTGAGAGGATTTCGTCTTTGTGCGGTGTATCTTTTTATTGTCACCGGTGTGGTGACTTGATCAAATGGCGATCGATCTACCATGTTGAGTCTTTGGTTGCACATTGTCTTAGCTTCAATATCACGGACTCACTTTGAAAAGTAGGTCTTGTGTCTTTTTGATCTTGGTGTCTCTCGAGCCTCGGTGTATTCATCGTCTTGAGTCTTGAGTTTGATCTTTGAGTCTTGAGGTTTATCCGAGTCTTCGAGTTCATCTCGAGTCTTGATGTTATCTCGAGTCTTGAGGTTCATCTAAGTCTTGATGTTATCCGAGTCTTGAGTTCATCCGAAGTCTTGGTGTCTTCTTGTCTTCACGATCTTGACTTCTTATCTTTCGATTTGCGCTTAGTCTTGGATCATCGACCTTCTACGGGTCATCGATACTTCGACCGACCTATACATCTTGAGTTCTCCTCAATATGTGACCTATCTTTTACATCGACTATCTATACACTTCATTTGGTCATCTTATTCGAATCTAAGTCATCGATATTAATTGGTTTGTGGTCCTATTACAACTTTGTTTTGGAACTTCCATCAAAACTAAATTACATATTTCCCAACAATTTTTTTTTGATGGAACCAAAACACTTAACAAAACTTGATCGAAAAAACAGATACCATGAATGGAAATGTAGATAATGCAAATAGTACATACCTCGTAAGACAATGAGATGAATGTCTTAGAATCGATTGGGATGGAAAGTTTTATTGAGATAGGTGTGTGCATTGTAGAATAGTGTAAAGCGTCTATCATCGATTCCAAGTTGTCTTCCGGGTGTACTTGAACATTTGCGTTCTTTGGGGATTCCAAACATCCTGTACATCCTTTGCATTAGCTTGTCCAACTCTTCTTTTCTATGGATTCCTCCCTTTTCAGCTAGTCCATAGTAGATGTTCTTGAATTTAACGGGATCTAGCTTGTTGTCCGGACTAAAAAGGTGGAAGGAGTAGTTCAAAGGGTGGAGCTTCGGTATGAGTGACATGATCTTGCCTTCGTCATCATCAGCATCGGTAGAAGTCCGGATATTTTGTTTCTAACCGGTTTGAAATTCATCATCATTTCGACCGATCTTGATGAATTGGAATCTTCTCCATGATGTAGACGTCACATAACCATTCTCCTCTGATCTGATCCCATTCTAGAAGCAAATCTTGTCGTGCACAGAGGATGCCTTTGACAGGTGCTGGAAGAGCATTTTTCTCCCAAGCAATCTCCTCTGCTGCGGCTTCGGTCTTCCTCTTCCCGCCGGATGTAGGCAATGTTCAGCCCTTTGCCTCTGCTAACCGCTTCTTAATTGCGGCCTCTCTTATTCTCTGTCTTGTTTGCTCTTGAACTTGTTCAGAGTCATCGACTTTTTGGTGGAGAATGTCCGGCCTTGTCTCTCGATCTTCCGATTGCTTTTCATCATCTTGCCTTTGCCTTTCTTCCTCCTCGAGTCTGCTTTCAGTTCATCTTGTTCTTCTTCTTCAGCTAATTTCTTAGCAAGTTCAAGGCTCTTGGCCTGATCATCAGCTTCTATTCTTTTCTGAACGGATGAAGAGAAGTCTTCAATTTTGTCGACTCTGGTAGTAATCTCTGAAAGAGTACCTTTCTGCTCAGCGATCTCTTTACTGTGTTGCTCCACAGTTTTTTTTATTTCAGCAACGAGATCGGTAGATGGAGTGGGTGCAAGAGATTAATCTGATGGTTTTTGGTAGAGATTAAAATTTTACGAACTATGTCTGAGTCTGTTCTTCTTCCTTCTCTTTTTCTTGAGTCTGTTTTTCTGTATTCTCTTTTCCTTCAGACTCTTTTCCTTCCCCCTTTTTGGTTGCATCAAAGAGGTTGGACATCTTGCGGTTCAGAGTTGTTAATTGCCGTGAGATCTCCTCTCTAAGTTCCTCGACAACAAGAGGAGTGATCTGGACGGTGGCAGAAGGTGCAGGTGAGTAGAAGCGTCTGAGAGTAGTTTCAATTTCCTGTCTTGCCTTTTCTGTAGAAGCTAGAAAATGTTTCCAACCCATATCCAAGTGATTGTTGGTTTTGTCCAAGGATGCCCAGACACTCTCCAAAAGTACCTGTGTCTGATTGAGCATCTCTGTCTGAACTGAGAGTTTGTCAGACTGGAGCTTGAGCTTCTCAGCAAGAGGGTATACTAGTTGCATTACTTCAGCAAGGATGGCATTGTGCATCCCAGCAGTGTGACTTCGTTCCTTGTCAACTAGTTTTGCTTGCTCATCTTCAAACCGCTTCATCAGATCTGCTGTGAGCGCTGCGAATTTGTCTTCAAATGCAGCTTGGATCCCATCCTGAATCTTCTTAGAATGATGATCTAGGGTATCAGAGCTCATTTTAGCAGTCTGTTCAGATGTTGAAGCCTTGCCAAATTGGGTCTCATCTGCAAAGACCCATTCTTGGTTCATCGACATTTCCCCTCATGATCTGTAGGAGGTTGAGCGGTTTCCTCCTGTTATCGATAATTTCGAACCTTTTGTGAATCAGCCATTGGATATCGTAAGTCGATGCTAATTCAATTCAAAGACTTTTAATCCCAGCATTGTGTAGACATTTCAACTCTAAGTCTACAAAGAAGTCTGATCCCAGAGTTATCATTAGAATCAGAAGTTCTTCAATGCTCTTCAGTCTGATATCCCTCCAGAACACTATCTCTTCTATCTGTTCTTTGGATGCCGGGATGTTGATCAAATTCGGGGCATAGATCCAAAGATATACTCTTTGATCTGTTGCTTCATTATTCTTACGATGGGGCTCTCTGGGCGAGTGTGAAGCAAATCTTCGTTACAGTGTTGAAAGGATTATGAGAGATGGACACATGATCGTCGACTCTCTCAGGTTCTTGGGACTGGATTGAGGATTGGGATGTTTGTTGTTCAGGTTCATTTTCAGCGTGTAGAGGGTGTTCAGTTTCCTGAACGGGTTCATTGATTGGTGGTGTGGGAGATTTTGTTCTGAGTGGTGAGGGTGAGGGAGAGAAGGTTTTGTGGGGAGAGGGTGGAGGTGATGATTTCTGAGGAGAGGGTGATGGTGAGTTGGAAGTGGGCGTTGGCGATCTCGCTCTGGAAGATCTTGGTTAGAGGCGGAGAGAATCGGATGGTGATTCTTCCTCGATTGCACCACTTACGTCGCCGATGGATTTCTCTCTCGCCTGCTGCGATCATCTGTTCTTCGTGCTTCTCGATAGTTGGCTCGAATGGATTGCTATCTCTTCGTCGATCTTTCTTGCATCGAGATCCCATTATTCTGGCGGCTTCTTTGGCGAAGAACTAAGCGATTTCGAGAGGAGATGAGACTCTCGTCTGACATTTCCGCTGAGCATCTGGTTTCTTGGCCAGATCCTTCCTCTTTATCCTCTTCTCTTGAATGGCCTTTTCCTGCACTTCAGACGATGCAGTTGCCTTATTTTTTCCTTTCTTTTCTCCCTTGGGTTTGGGCACATAAGGAGTCGGATCCTCATCAGCTTGTCCAGGCAGGGACTCATCTTTGCCCAATATGGCCTTGTGCTTTGCTTGATAAATCTTCGCTCCATTCTCGTTCCATTCATAATTCTGTGGCAGCTTATCTGACAGAATGATAGAGATTTTGTGTATGAATGAGCACTTCGAAGATAAGCACACTTCATAGATCTGGGTCAGCTCGAATTTCCCGGAGTCTTTCCTAAGTCTTGCTTTGACCATACCCAACCAATCGATAATCTGAAGCCTTCTTGATTATTGCAGCCATTACACTTATCTTGTATGAAGTGACCGCATCAAGGCTGTAAGTTGAGCACATGATCACCTTCTGAACGATCTCTAGAAGAAGGCGATACTTTCTTTTCAGATAGGAGGCTTTGACGTTCGTCGTGTTCTCCTTGTTTCTTTGGTCTCAACAAATTTCGGCTTCAAGAAACTCCTTTTCTCCTACTTGTTTGTGTAGGTCTTTAGATTGATGCTTCCTCGAAGTTAGTCCGAATATCCTCTGTAGATCGTCATTTGTCACTCGGACTTCCATTCCGCCAATGGAAGAAATCAGTCAAGATCATTATCTTCATCCCTCCGCAGATTGTAAAGAAACTCGAGGGCTTTCATGGGTGTGACGATGTTACGATGAGTAGAGCAATATCGTTCCAAATCCCACTTATTTCTTAAGCACTCGAAATTTCGGCGATTCGGATCCGAGGTGATGTTGAAGGCGGCGTACTTTTCATCAATGATGTCTTTCTTCATCGATGCAAAATTGCAGTACTTTTTCCCTTGTCCCGGTCTTGAAACAAGATGTGCCATTTCTGTAAGATATGCAGATTGATGTTTAGTTTGAGTAAGATATTTCAATAAATTCATCCAAACTAGCAAAAAATTCAGCATCAATGTTGCAAATAAGCGTTTAGATCAAATAAATTACGTAAATACAACTTGTAAACCTAGGTACCATAGAGAATTCTAGATCATGCAAATGATTTAAAACAAGAAATTACCAGTAATTGATTAGAAGGATTTTAAAATCAGAAGTGTATAATCAAATGATTTCGAAGGTAATTCTCAGAGAATTTTAAACAAATGTGATCTTTTGAGAATTTTGAGAAGGCGAAGTAGTGGAAAGCGGTTTTACGAGAAAAAAAATGGATTTTGTAGAAAACGAGGAAAACCTTTTTGCACAACTTTCCAAAGTACTCAAGTATCCGTGTTTTGAAATTGATGCATTTGAGATTAGTCGGTAAAAAAGTATTTTGATCTCACGGTTGAGAAAAACAGTCTTCTCGTTTCCGGACTCGAAAAAAATTGTAATAAAAACATTTTGAAAACATTTTCAGGTCCGCATTAAAAGCTTTGCAGGGCATGCGTCATGAATAGTGTAAAATAAATCAATTAAAATAAATAACGCATATAAAGATATTCATAAAGAGATAAATAAGAGAGCGTATCTGACCGATTGATATTGTAATCAATCGGTTACCCGCGATGATCCGATCCGGTACTTTGTTGACTTATCGATGTTTGCCTCATGCATTTCCAACAATATCTTTCGCTTATCGATCGATTCTTTGCATGTATAAACCCGCCACTTATCGATCATCTTTTACGAAAAAAACTTCATCCTTCGGTTTTCTTCTATAATCTCAAGATTAAGCGAGGTCAACTCCGCCAAAACTTTAACCGGGGAGTCCAAAAGTCGCCTCAATTCCCAATCGGCGATTTGACATTCCGTAATAATAAATATAGATAGATATTTGTGATTTAATCACACCGATTAACTCATCAACCATTAGGCGTGTTCCAACGCTATTTGTCGATGCAAATTTCTCTTAAGATCTTCCGAGGCGATAAAATTTGCATTTATACCCCTAATTTCCTTCTATAAATAGCACGGGGTGTTAGGCGAACAACACAATCATAAACCATTTCATCTTCTTTAGCATATCCTTCATGCTTTTCCGATGAGTTCCTTATTTCGGTGAAACTTCCGATTGGGAACCTTTAGCCCTTTTCTAATGAAAACAACTTCTCAGATCAACCCTGTGTGTTCCTTCACACTGCTTTCGTCGTCATCTAAGATTTCACATACGATCAATGCTAAGCTTCTTTACCACCATGGAGGCGGATCTGCTAAGGCAAATGAGAAGGCACTTCTCCCAACCGTATGCACCTTGTGCGCCTATCGAGATGACGGTATTAGCATCAACAGACTTAGTCTGAAACAAAACATGAGTTTGATATACACAATAGTGTATCAAACTCAATATTTGCATGCGACACAAGTGTCTGTTTGGTCCTTGTGACCAAACCTTTCGCTTTGCAATATGCCTCATTTAATTTGGAAGTCCTGTTGATTTTATGTCTGAGGGCTTCTGGCTTGGACATCCTTCAGAGCCTCTCTTTCTTCTCCTTCCGAAACTTTGAGATTGTCTCAGTATTCTCGAAGCCTCTCTGACAGAAATTCAGTCTGGTTATACAAAGTAAAAAGCATACTTTCCAGTATAACCCTTTAAACCAAAAGGCATTCTCTTCCAACAGTACACATTTTTCTAGGTTAGAAAAGATGTGCGTTGTTGGTCGTCTTCATGCATGGCTATTTGGTGATATCTGGCGAAAGCATCCATAGAAATATCATCTCGTGGCCAGCGGTGCTATCAACGAGGTGATCGATGTGTGGCATGGGAAAATAGTCTTTCGGACATGCCTCATTGAGATCGGTGAAGTCGATACATAATCGCCAAGAGTTGTTCGATTTCTTAACCAAGACCGTGTTGGCCTCCCATTGGGGATGGTCGGCTTGTTCGATCAGCTTGTTGTCCAGTACCTTCGATCACATATTGAGGGAGAACTCAGTATGTATAGGTCACTTGTAGGTCCCGAATGGGTTTTGTGAGGGTGGAAGTCTAGAGGGGAGGGGTGAATAGACTTCCAAAACTTTTTCGTCTTGGATCGGTGTGAACCGCAGATTACCCGTCGAGTGCTAGTGTATCGGTTTAGATCGATGTTCAATCTTCTTGAGTGCCCGAGGCGGATCGGTTTGATATCTGTCGGTTTAAGCGAATGGTGCGGAAGCTTGTTTTTACCCGTGTGAAAAACCAGTTTTATCAATCAGATTCTTAAGTTAGTTTTTAACCAGTTGACTGAAGTGTCAGACTGATCAGATCAGTTGCTTGGTGCAGACTGAACTTTAACTTTAGACTATGTATGCAGTTTAAACTCAGTTGTGTGACTTGTGTAAAGCGATAAGAAAGCAAGTAAATGCACACAAGACGTTTTATAGTGGTTCGGACAAAACCCATCCTACGTCCACTCTTCCCTTAACACAGGGGAACCTTAACCTACTTTAACCTGCGGGACTTATATCCTTTTCAGGATGGCCAAGATTTTTTCCGAGTTCTCACTCAAGCTTAACCTACGGGACTTATATCATTTTCAGGATAGCCGAGATGTTTATCGAGTTCCCACTCTACAACGTAACCAGCGGGACTTATATCCTACAAAGAGGATAGCCGAGATGTTCCCACTCTACAACGTAACCAGCGGGACTTATATCCTACAAAGAGGATAGCCGAGATGTTTAATGAGTTCTCACTCTACAGACTTGACCTAACTTGCGTTTGGGTAAAGAATGATTGAGGGTTCCAACTGGAAATCTATCCTGGTGCTTTAGATAGCCAAAATGCTAGTGGATAGGATTTCTTGCTAAGAACTATGGGATGAACACTCTAAGAATAATCTTCAGATGTAGTGTTCTTTTGAGTGGAGATTTGCTGTAGCTTTAGCTTATTTTTCGATGTCTCCGTGTTTGTTCTTGCGTTTTTCACTTGTTGAACCTCTTCTTCAAAATGAAGAATGATCCCATTTTATAGACCTCGAAATCAAGAAGCCGTTGGAGAGCAATTTGAATTTTGGGCTATATTAGGTAGGCTGTAGGATATGATTGAGACATGCTGCAATTTTTGGAAAGGCCATCGGCATGATTAGCGCCATTTTTGTCTGCAGCTTCGTATCCCGTATTGTCAGCTCTTTTTGTGCACGTGTCGCTTTCTCCTTGGCCTTGAGGCAAGACACTTCAAAATTTGCCCGTTAGACGATTTATATTCCTTTTGGTGAGGATTCGTCTTGTCTGGTGTATCTTTTTTATTGTCACCAGGTGTGAGCTGACTTGATCAAGTAACTGATCAGTCTACCATGTTTAGTCTTTGGTTGCACATTGTCTTAGCTTCAATATCACGGAGACTCTGCTTTGAAAGTAGGTCTTGGTCTTTTGATCTTGGTGTCTCGAGCCTCGGTGTATTGATCGTCTTGAGTCTTGAGTTTGATCTTTGAGTCTTGAGTTTATCGAGTCTTGAGGTTCATCGAGTCTTGATGTTATCGAGTCTTGAGTTCATCTAAGTCTTGATGTTATCTCGAGTCTTGAGTTCATCCGAGTCTTGATGTCTTCTTGTCTTCCGATCTTGACTTCTTATCTTACGATTTGCGCTTAGTCTTCGGATCATCGACCTTCTCGGGTCATCGATACCGACGACCTATACATCTTGAGTTCTCCCTCAATATGTGACCTATCTTTTACATCGACTATCTATACACTTAATTTGGTCATCTTATTACGAATCTAAGTCATCGAATACCAATGAGGTTTGGTGGTCCTATTACAACTTTGTTTTGGAACTTCCATCAAAACTAAATTACATATTTCCCAACAATTTCCCTTTTTGATGGAACCAAAACACTTAACAAAACTTGATCGAGAAAAAGCAGATACCATGAATGGAAATGTAGATAATGCAAATAGTACATACCTCTTAAGACAATGAGATGAATGTCTTAGAATCGATTGGGATGGAAAGTTTTATTGAGATAGGTGTGTGCATTGTAGAATAGTGTAAAAGCGTACCTATCATCGATTCCAAGTTGTCTTCTTGGTGTACTTGAACATTTGCGATTCTTTGGGGATTCCAAACATCCTGTACATCCTTTGCATTAGCTTGTCCAACTCTTCTTTTCTATGGATTCCTCCTTTTCGGCTAGTCCATAGTAGATGTTCTTGAATTTAACGGGATCTAGCTTGTTGTCGGGACGCAAAAGGTGGAAGGAGTAGTTCAAAAGGGTGGAGCTTACGGTATGAGTGACATGATCTTGCCTTTCGTCATATCATGCGGTAGAAGTGCGGATATTTTGTTTCTAACCGGTTTGAAATTCATCATCATTTTCGATCGATCTTGATGAATTGGAATCTTTCCATGATGATGTAGGCGTCACATAACCATTCTCCTCTCGATCGATCCCATTCTAGAAGCAAATCTTGTCGGCACGAGAGGATGCCTTTGGACAGTCTTTGGAAGAGCATTTTTCTCCCAAGCAATCTCCTCTGCTTTGCGACCGGTCTTCCTCTTCCTTCGGATGTAGGCAATGTTGACCCTTTGCCTCTGCTAAACGCTTCTTAATTGCGGCCTCTCTTATTCTCTGTCTTGTTTGCTCTTGAACTTGTTCAGAGTCATCGACTTTTTGGTGGAGAATGTCCGGCCTTGTCTACGATCTTCCGCGATTCTTTCATCATCTTGCCTTTGCCTTTCTTCCTCCTCGAGTCCGCTTTCGGAGTTCATCTTGTTCTTCTTCTTGACTAATTTCTTAGCAAGTTCAAGGCTCTTGGCCCGATCATAAACTTCTATTCTTTTTACGAGCGGATGAAGAGAAGTCTTCAATTTTGTCGACTCTGGTAGTAATCTACGAAAGAGTACCTTTACCTTTCAGCGATCTCTTTCTTGTGTTGCTCCACGTTTTTTTATTTCAAAGAATGAGAGATCGGTAGATGGGTGGGGGCAAGTTAGATCTGATGGTTTTTGGTAGAGATTAAAATTTTTACGAACTATATGCGAGTCTGTTTCTTCTTCCTTCTTTTTCTTGAGTCTGTTTTTCTCGTATTCCCTTTTCCTTAAGACTCTTTTCCTTCCCCCTTTTTGGTTGCATCAAAGAGGTGGGCATCTTGCGTTTCAGAGTTGTTAATTGCCGTGAGATCTCCTCTCTAAGTTCCTCGACAACAAGAGGGTGATCTTGTGGTGGCGAGAAGGTCTTGGTGAGTAGAAGCGTCGAGAGTAGTTTCAATTTCTGTCTTGCCTTTTTCGTAGATTTAGAAAATGTTTCCAACCCATATCCAAGTGATTGTTGGTTTTGTCCAAGGATGCCCAGACACTCTCCAAAAGTATCTGTGTCTGATTGAGCATCTCTGTCTGAACTGAGAGTTTGTCAGATTGGAGCTTGAGCTTCTCAGCAAGAGGGTATACTAGTTGCATTACTTCAACAAGGATGGCATTGTGCATCCCAGCAGTGTGACTTCGTTCCTTGTCAACTAGTTTTGCTTGCTCATCTTCAAACCGCTTCATCAGATCTGCTGTGAGCGCTGCGAATTTGTCTTCAAATGCAGCTTGGATCCCATCCTGAATCTTCTTAGAATGATGATCTAGGGTATCAGAGCTCATTTTAGCAGTCTGTTCAGATGTTGAAGCCTTGCCAAATTGGGTCTCATCTGCAGCACCCATTCTTGGTTCATCGACATTTCCCTCATGATCTGTAGGAGGTTGAACGGTTTCCTCCCTGTTATCAGTAATTTCGAACCTTTTGTGAATCAGCCATTGGATATCGTCGTCTGATGCTAATTCAACAGCACTTTTAATCCCAGCATTGTGTAGACATTTCAACTCTAAGTCTACAAAGAAGTCTGATCCCAGAGTTATCATTAGAATCAGAAGTTCTTCAATGCTCTTCAGTCGGATATCCCTCCAGAACACTATCTCTTCTATACATTCTTTGGATGCGGGGATGTTGATCAATTCGGGGCATAGATCAAAGATATACTCTTTGATCTGTTGCTTCATTATTCTTACGATGGGGCTCTGGGCGGAGTGAAGCAAATCTTTGTTCGGTGTTGAAAGGATTATGAGAGATGGACACATGATCGTCGACTCTCTCAGGTTCTTGGGACTGGATTGGGGATTGGGATGTTTGTTGTTCAGGTTCATTTTCAGCGTGTAGAGGGTGTTCAGTTTCCTGAACGGGTTCATTGATTGGTGGTGTGGGAGATTTTTTGTTCGAGTGGAGGGTGAGGAGAGAAGGTTTTGTGGGGGAGAGGGTGGAGGTGATGATTTACGAGGAGAGGGTGATGGTGAGTTGGAAGTGGGCGTTGGCGATCTTGCTCTCTGGAAGATCTTGGTTAGAGGCGAGAGAATCGGATGGTGATTCTTCCTCAGATTGCACCACTTACGTCCGCCGATGGATTTCTCTCCTCCTGCTGCGATCATCTGTTCTTCCGTGCTTCTCGATAGTTGGCTCAGAATGGATTGCTATCTCTTCGTCTGATCTTTCTTGCATCAGATCCTCATTCTGGCGGCTTCTTTGCGAGAACTAAAGCGTTTTCGAGAGGAGATGAGACTCTCGTCTGACGTTTCCGGTGAGCATCTGGTTTCTTGGCCAGATCCTTCCTCTTTATCCTCTTCTCTTGAATGGCCTTTTCGCACCAGGACGATCACGGTTGCCTTATTTTTTCCTTTCTTTTCTCCCTTGGGTTTGGGCACATAAGGAGTCGGATCCTCATCAGCTTGTCCAGGCAGGGACTCATCTTTGCCCAATATGGCCTTGTGCTTTGCTTGATAAATCTTCGCTCCATTCTCGTTCCATTCATAATTCTGTGGCAGCTTATCTGACAGAATGATAGAGATTTTGTGTATGAATGAGCACTTCGAAGATAAGCACACTTCATTGATCTGGGTCAGCTCGAACTTACCGGAGTCTTTCCTAAGTCTTGCTTTGACCATACCCAACCAATCGATGTCTGAAGCCTTCTTGATTATTGCAGCCATTACACTTATCTTGTATGAAGTGACCGCATCAAGGCTGTAAGTTGAGCACATGATCACCTTCTGAACGATCTCTAGAAGAAGGCGATACTTTCTTTTCAGATAGGAGGCTTTGACGTTCGTCGTGTTCTCCTTGTTTGCTGGTCTCAACAGCTCGGCTTCAAGAAACTCCTTTTCTCCTACAACAGTTGTGTAGGTCTCTAGATTGATGCTTCCTCGAGTTAGTCCGAATATCCTCTGTAGATCGTCATTTGTCACTCGGACTTCCATTCCGCCAATGGAAGAAATCAGGTCAGCATCATTATCTTCATCCCTCTGCAGATTGTAAAGAAACTCCAGGGCTTCATGGGTGTGACGATGTTCTGATGAGTAGAGCAATATCGTTCCAGTCCACACGCTCTTAAGCACTCGAAATTTCGGCGATTCGGATGCGAGGTGATGTTGAAGGCGGCGTACTTTTTCATCAATGATGTCTTTCTTCATCGATGCAAAATTGCAGTACTTTTTCCCTTGTCCCGGTCTTGAAACAAGATGTGCCATTTCTGTAAGATATGCAGATTGATGTTTAGTTTGAGTAAGATATTTCAATAAATTCATCCAAACTAGCAAAAAATTCAGCATCAATGTTGCAAATAAGCGTTTAGATCAAATAAATTACAGAAATACAACTTGTAAACCTAGGTACCATAGAGAATTCTAGATCATGCAAATGATTTAAAACAAGAAATTACCAGTAATTGATTAGAAGGATTTTAAAATCAGAAGTGTATAATCAAATGATTTCGAAGGTAATTCTCAGAGAATTTTAAACAAATGTGATCTTTTCAGAATTTTGAGAAGACGAAGTAGTGGAAAGCGGTTTTCTGAGAAAAAATTGGATTTTGTAGAAAACGAGGGAAAACCTTTTTGCACAACTTTCCAAAGTACTCAAGTATCCGTGTTTTGAAATCGATGGCTGAGATTAGTCGGCCAAAAAGTATTTTGATCTCACGGTTGAGAAAAACAGTCTTCTCGTTTTCCGGACTCGAAAAATTGTAATAAAAACATTTTGAAAACATTTTCAGGTCCGCATTAAAAGCTTTGCAGGGCATGCGTCATGAATAGTGTAAAATAAATCAATTAAAATAAATAACGCATATAAAGATATTCATAAAGAGATAAATAAGAGAGCGTATCTGACTGATTGATATTGTAATCAATCAGTTACCACGGTGATCTGATCTGGTACTTTGTTGACTTATCTGATGTTTGCCTCATGCATTTCCCAACAATATCTTCGCTTATCTGATCAGATTCTTTGCATGTATCGCTTCGCCACTTATCTGATCATCTTTTCTGAAAAAACTTCATCCTTCAGTTTTCTTCTATAATCTCGCATTAACTGAGGTCAACTCCCACCAAAACTTTAACTTCGGGGAGTCCAAAAGTCGCCTCGATTCCCAATCAGAGCGATTTGACATTCCATAATAATGGCATAGATACGCTGTGATTTAATCACACCGTTAACTCATCCAACCATTAGCCGCGTGTTCCAAACGCGCTGTCGATGCAAATTTCTCTTAAGATCTTCTGAGACGATAAAATTTGCATTTATACCCCTAATTTCCTTCTATAAATAGCCTGGGGTGTTAGGCGAACAACACAATCATAAACCATTTCATCTTCTTTAGCATATCCTTCATGCTTTTCCGATGAGTTCCTTATTTCCGGTGAAACTTCCGATGGGAACCTTTAGCCCTTTTCTAATGAAAACAACTTCTCAGATCAACCCTGTGTGTTCCTTCACACTGCTTTCGTCGTCATCTAAGATTTCACATACGATCAATGCTAAGCTTCTTTACCACCATGGAGGCGGATCTGCTAAGGCAAATGAGAAGGCACTTCTCCCAACCGTATGCACCTTGTGCGCCTATCGAGATGACGGTATTAGCATCAACAGACTTAGTCTGAAACAAAACATGAGTTTGATATACACAATAGTGTATCAAACTCAATATTTGCATGCGACACAAGTGTCTGTTTGGTCCTTGTGACCAAACCTTTGGCACTGTGCCTCATTTAACAGCTGGAAGTCCTGTTGATTTTATGTCTGAGGGCTTCCGGCTTGGACATCCTCCAGAGCCTCTCTTGCTTCTCCTTCCGAAACTTTTAGATTGGCTCAGTATTCCCGAAGCCTCTCTGACGCCTCTTCTAGGTCTGAGGGAAAATGAGAGCATCATACCTTGAACTCTCTTTCGCGTTCCCTGCCTCGGGTTATCTTAGGGCTGATGGTTTATGTATCGACCTCCGGGTCTTATTGTACTTGTAATACCACTTGAAGATAGATGTAGCATTTGTAATCTTGTGATATCACTTGTAACTTGTAAATCTGACCTTCGGGTTTTTATCAATGAAAAACTCTGTTATTCCATTGTTGTGTTGTTTTCTTCTGACTTATGAGATATGTAGCTTTACTCTTGATTTGCTTGTTGACTGCAGCTTTAATCGGCTTATAAAGTAATCTTCCAATCTGATCATTTCCCCCTTAATCTGATATATCTTGAACTGATCTGCCCTTTGTCTGAACTTCAAATCGGCTACCTTTCTGACTTTCTGATCTGCTCTTATCTGAACTTCAGATTGGCTCCTCGTCTGTTCATCTGATCAGTTGAGATTCCTAACTAAACTGATTCCACTTAACCTTGGTTAGTCTTTTAACCAACTAAATCTGGAGATCAATCCTTCAGCCATATCTGGTGCATTTTCTCCAAGATCCAGAAGCCCTAGCTCGTTGCATAACTCTCTGAATCTGATCTCAGCTAGTGGCTTGGTTAATATATCAGCTTTCTGCTTGTCAGTATGGATCTTTTCCATCCTGATATTCTTCTTTTCAACATGATCTCTGATAAAATGGTGTCTGACATCCACATGCTTGCATCTTGTATGTAGAACAGGATTCTGAGTGATTGCAATAACACTAATACTGTCACAGAATATAGGTACGTTCTTAGCTACGATGTTGTAATCCCTCAGCTGCTGACTTAGCCAGAGCAGTTGGGAACAACAGCTTCCTGCAACCATATATTCTGCTTCAGTCGTAGATGTCGCAACTGATGTCTGCTTCTTCGAAAACCAAGAGATCAATTTATTTCCCAGAAATTGACATGAACCTGAGGTTGACTTCCTGTCGATTCTGCAACCTCCGTGGTCTAAATCAGAATACCCACTAAGCTCTAGATTGTCATCTGATGGGTAAAATAAACCAAGGTTTACAGTCCCCTTCAGATACTTGAGAATCCGCTTAGCTGCTTCTAAGTGGCTTTGCATTGGATTTGCTTGAAACCGCACATACACCTACTTTGCAAAAGTAATGTGCAGTCTTTGGCGGTCGGTATAGTAGAGATCCAATTAGAGCTCTATACTCCTTCCGATTCGTTTTCGACCATCTTAAATGCGGATCCATCTTGAATCCGGTCATCATTGGAATCGGCTTCCTTGCGGTGTTGAACTCGAACTTTGCGGTAGATTCCTTGTGTATTGTGCCGCTTTGGCGGAGATGAATATCCCTTCTGAACTCTGCTTGACTTGTAATCCCAGAAAGTAATTCATCTGACCCATCATGGATATCTCGAATTTCCCTTGCATCAACTTGCTGAACTTCTCACATAACCTTTTGTTGGGAGATCCGAAGATAATGTAGATCCCACGAGATCCGAACCATCGAATATCTTCTCCATCTTCTATTCGAATAAGGTTCTATCCACTGTTCCTTTAGTGAACCCGCTGTCTGTCAAGAACTGAGAGAGTGTATCATACCAAGCTCGAGGAGCTTGTTTCAGGCCGTAAAGAGCTATCCTTAAACGGTACACTTGGTTGCCTTTTTCAAAGCCTAGAGGTTGTTTGACATAAACTTCCTCTGCTAGTACCCCGTTTAAGAATGCACTCTTTACATCCATCTGATACACAGTGAACCCTCTGTGGGAAGCATATGCCAGAAATAACCGAATGGCTTCTAGGCGAGCGACTGGTGCAAAGGTCTCATCATAATCAATTCCTTCTGATTGTGAATACCCCTTAGCAACAAGTCTTGCCTTATTCCTGGTTATGAAATTTTTCTCATCTCTCTTGTTCTTGAATACCCACTTTGTGCTAATTACGTCTTGATGAGTTGGTCTGTCCACCAATTCCCAAACTTGATTTCTCTCGAACTATTCCAGCTCCTCCTGCATGGCTAGAATCCAGCTTGCGTCTTGTAGAGCTTCCTCTACTGTAGTTGGTTCCTTCATAGACAGATAACAACAGTATATGGCACTTTCACCAATCTGATGTCTAGTTTTGACTCTATCAGATGGGTCTCCGATAATCTGATCAGTTGGATGGCTGGTAATCCGGTCCTTACGTTCGATGTAAAGGCCCTGCTTGGAGACCATCTTCCATATCTGATAGTTCATTACTAGTGATTGGGAGTGGTGCAGAATTATGATCCACTTGATAAGAACATGTCTCAGCTGATGTTGGACTCATCATGTTTCAAGTCCGTTCATAGGAACTTCAGAAGTTCCCCCTGAACCAGATGGTTCGGGTTGATCTTGTCTCACCAGTAACAACTTCTTCAATCGGCAGTTTGTGCATACCTTTGGGTCTGATTGACCTGTTGAATCAGCAAGATCAAGTTCTGGGATGTACACTTTTACGTGTTCAGCTTCTTTCTCCTTGATGCTTAGCTGATCCATTTTCTGCGTGTCAGGTAACGGTTGATCTGGTACGGCTTGTTCTGAGGCAGCTTTCTCTTGTTCAGAGGATGTCTCATCAAAGACCACATGGGGTGTTTCTTCCACAACTAGAGTTCGTTTGTTGTAAACTCGAAAGCCTTTGCTGGATGAGGAATATCCTAAGAATATACCCTCATCTGACTTGGCCTCAAAAGTCTTCAACTGATTTTTCCCATTGTTGTGAATGAAACATTTGCACCCAAAAACATGGAAGTATGAAACACGAGGTTTTCTGTCTTTCCATAGTTCATAAGGTGTTTTGAAGTGAGTCTTAGTCAGAGAACATTTGTTCTGAGTATGACATGCTGTGTTTATTGCTTCTGCCCAGAAATGGCTTGGTGTGACATGTTCAGCTAACATAGTGCGAGCAACTTCCTTGAGAGTTCTGTTTCTCCGTTCTGCTACTCCATTTTGTTGTGGCGTTCTTGCAGCTGACGTTTCATGTTGTATACCAAACTTCGGCACAAAAATCAGTAATAAAGGAATTCGGGAACTCTGTACCTTTATCTGATCTGATCTTTACTATGCTGACACCCTTCTCATTTTGTAGCTTTTTGAGCAGTTCGGGTATCTTAGTCGTTGTCTCGTTCTTCTTGTATAAGAATACAATCCAAGTAAACTTGGAATAATCATCCACGATTACAAGAGTATATTTGCGTCCACTGAGACTGACTGGTGTAACTGGTCTGAATAGATCCATATGGAGCAGTTGCAATACTCTACTGGATGCTGGTCCTGGTATTCCCTTGAATGAGGCTTTAACTTGTTTTCCCTTCTAACATGCGACACATGTCTGATCTTTGGAGAATATCTCATTCGGAAGTCCCTCAACCAAAGACATGTATCATACATATCTCAATCCAAGAGTTCTTCTAATTTGTCTCCCATACATATCAACATAATCATACGTCTCTTTATATGCTTTCTGATTAGTATGATTATTAGTGTGAGCCTTGGATGACTTAGAAGACTTGGGATTTTTATTTATATTTTGTCTTCTTTTAATCCAGTGTGGCTCAGGTGCAGTAGTCCTAGATCTCTGATTATAGGGGTAGGTACGACTGCTACCATCAAAAGATTCATATCTTTTTGGCATAGGTGGTCTTTGCAGTTTACCTATAGCTTGCTTATTAGGCAGCTGACCTTGATTGAGTCTCAGATTAGATTTCCTTCTGATGGGTTGTCTCTTCTGAAACCTAATTTGCTGATCAGGTTGAGGTCTCTTCAGAAGAACTGGGTTTTTCTGTTGATTCCTCGGCTGATGCTTTATCAGTTGAGGTCCATTTTTGTTCCCTTTCTGATTAGGCACCTGCCTTACTTGCTCAGCAGGCCTTTTTCCCTTATTAGATACAATTTTAGCTTTTAGTGTATCTTTGTCAGAGACTCGTTTGATTACACCCTTCTGAAGTGAATCAAACTGGGCTTTTGAGGATGAAGAAGGGTTCTCATACCCAATTCCCTTCTTGTTAGTCAGCGTTCGAAAATAGGTGTTCATTTCTTGAACGGTTTTAAATGATTTTGTGAAAACCTCTATTTTCTTCCGCAGACTATCCTCAGTAGATTTAAGACTCTCATGTAGTCGGAATAGCTCATCAAATTTAGCTTGAAGGATTTTGAAATCATCAGCTTGCTGTTTGTTGATTGCTAGCTGATCTTTGATCTGTTTCTCCTGATCAGAAGATTTAACCTTCAGAACGTTAAGTTCCTCAGTTACCTTCTGAGCAGTTTCAGCAGATTTCAGTTCAGTAGCTTTACTGAGAGCGTTCTCTTTAACGAGCTGATTATTTCTGATCCTTAGCTTGTCATTTTCAGCTTCCACTATTGTATAAGTGTCTACTGCTTCAGAGAGATCATCAAGCAATTGCTCAGAGTAGAGCTGCAAGTCAATCTCTCCAGCAGGTGTGCTAATAATAGCAGGTGTGGAATTTGAAAAAGCAGAAGGTTTGGAGGTTACCTCAGATTGGTCCTCCTTGGCCATTAGGCAGACTTCATCGTCATCTGAAGAGAATATCAGATCTTCATGCTCGTGGAAGTCAACAGCACTGCTTATCAGACAGAAGTCTTCTACAGATGAGTACCCAGAGTCCTCAGAAGGCAGATAGGAATCATCAATTCCAGATGTGTCAGCTACCAGGGCTTTCCTATCTCTGAGGCGTTGCTCTCTTTTGTTCCGTTTCTCTTCTCTTTCTCTGGGAGTCAGGTCAGGGCAGTCGGTGCTGTAGTGACCTGGTTTCTCGCAGTTGAAGCATGATCCTCGATCTACAGAATTTCCTCTGCCAGGTGAGTCACTCCGTCTGTAGGATCTGTCAGGTGACTTCCCTTTCTGATAGTAATCAGAACTTCTTCTGTCAGATCTGTTATCTCTTCTCTCATCTGTCAGATCATCTCTTATCTTTTCTTCTCTGTGATCTCTTCGATCATCAGATCTAGTTCTTTCTCGTGATCTGTCAGTTGGCCTCCTGTTTCTTTGATAGTCACTGTAGAATCTCCGATACTTACCAAGCTGAGTATTTGTTCATTCAAGTTTCTTGGTAAGCAGAGCGATCTGTTATGCTTGACTTATGATGTTTCCAATAGGTTCAGTGGCCTTCGATCTGCTACTGGTTGCTTTAAATGCAACTGATTTAAACGTTGAGGCTTCAGCAGACATCTCGTCTTCATCTGCTTGTCCTCTTTTGATTAAATCGAACTAGTGAGCTTTAAGGCTTAGGAACAAGCTACTTGGCTTCATTTTTGAAATGTCTTGGCAATCCTTGATTACCGTGACTTTCATGTCCCATTTCTTGGTGAGAGATCTTAAGATCTTGTAGTTGATATCTTTGTCTGACATCTCTCTACCAAGTTCTCGTAGCTTATTGACTGACATGGTGATCCTCCCATCGAGATGGTCTCATTGGGCAACATCTTTAACTTTTCGAACTTCACTAGTTCAGCTTGTAGGCGGCTGTCTTTAATCTGATCATTTCCTTCGCAGATCTCAGCAAGAGTATCCCACATTGCTTTTGCGGTTTTGAGATACTTTATCTTCTCTTTGGTGACTTTATCCATTATCTTCATGATTATATGCCTAGCGATTAGGTTCAGAGTGAACAACTTTCTTTCCTCTGCATCCATCAAATTTGGGCTTTTTTTCGCACAAGACTTCCGTGGCAAAGTCTGGATTTCCCGGCTATTTGGGTTGTCGTGGTATATGATGATGGGTCCTCGTTTGATGACTTCCATCATTCTGCCGCTTATCGATCCTAGATGGTTGCACATATATATAGCCCAATCTGCATACTCATCAATTGAAAATTTAGGCAAATCATGATACATACCAGAGGTATTATCCATGCTGAGTGATTTTGAAAACGAATGAGTTTTTAAAAATGGTTTTTCAAGATCTGTTCAAATGACCACAAAGATTCTTCCTCAAGAATCGATGATACTCAAAGCCAGTGGTCTGTAGAACCACTGCTCTGATACCACTTGTAGGTCCCGAACGGGTTTTGTGAGGGTGGAAGTCTAGAGGGGAGGGGTGAATAGACTTCCAAAACTTTTCGTGCGGATTAGGTGTGAACTGCAGATTACCCGATCAGAGTGCTGGTGTATCAGTTTAGACTGATGTTCAATCTTACTGAGTGCCTGAGGGCAGATCAGTTTGATATCTGTCAGTTTAACTGAATGGTGAAGAAGCTTGTTTTTACCCGTGTGAAAAACCAGTTTTATCAATCAGATTCTTAAGTTAGTTTTTAACCAGTTGACTGAAGTGTCAGACTGATCAGATCAGTTGCTTGGTGCAGACTGAACTTTAACTTTAGACTATGTATGCAGTTTAAACTCATTTGTGTGACTTGTGTAAAGCGATAAGAAAGCAAGTAAATGCACACAAGACGTTTTATAGTGGTTCAGACAAAACCCGTCCTACGTCCACTCTTCCCTTAACACAGGGGAACCTTAACCTACTTTAACCTACGGGACTTATATCCTTTTCGGGATGGTTTAGAGATGTTTACCGAAGTTCCCACTCAAGCTTAACCTACGGGACTTATATCATTTTCAGGATAGCCGAGATGTTTATCGAGTTCCCACTCTACAACGTAACCAGCGGGACTTATATCCTACAAAGAGGGTAGCCGAGATGTTTATCGAGTTCCCACTCTACAACGTAACCAGCGGGACTTATATCCTACAAAGAGGACGTGAAGCGGGAGATGTTTAATGAGATGTTTCTGAGTTCTCTGGACTTGACCTAACTTGCGTTTGGGTAAAGAATGATTGAGGGTTCCAACCGAAATCTATCCCGGTGCTTTAGATAGCCAAAATGCTAGTGGATAGGATTTCTTGCTAAGAACTATAGAATGAACACTCTAAGAATAATCTTGGATGTAGTGTTCTTTTTGAGTGGAGATTTCTTTGTAGCTTTAGCTTCTTTTGCGATGTCTCCGTGTTTTGTTCTTGCGTTTTTTCACTTGTTGAACCTCTTCTTCAAAATGAAGAATGATCCCATTTTATAGACCTCGAAATCAAGAAGCCGTTGGAGAGCAATTTGAATTTGGGCTATATTAGGTAGGTCAGAGGATATGATTGAGACGCGTCTTTGCGATTTTTTGGTGTGGCCGTCATCATGATTAGCGCCGTTTTTGTCTGCAGCGTCGTATCCCGTATTGTCAGCTCTTTTTGTGCACGTGTCGCTTTCTCCTTGGCTTAGTGAGGCGGCACTTCATAAATTTGCCCGTTAGACCATTGATATTCCTTTTGGAGAGGATTCATCTTGTCTGGTGTATCTTTTTGATTGTCACCGGTGTGGTGACTTGATCAAATGCGATCGATCTACCATGTTGAGTCTTTGGTTGCACATTGTCTTAGCTTCAATATCGAGACTCTGCTGAAAGTAGGTCTTGTGTCTTTTGATCTTGGTGTCTCGAGCCTCGGTGTATTGATCGTCACCGAGTCTTGAGTTTGATCTTTGAGTCTTCAGGTTTATCTGAGTCTTCAAGTTCATCTGTGTCTTCAGTGTTATCTGAGTCTTCAGGTTCATCTGAGTCTTCAGTGTTATCCGAGTCTTCAGGTTCATCTGAGTCTTCAGGTTCATCTGAGTCTTCAGTGTCTTCTTGTCTTCACCTGATCTCCTGGCTTCTTATCTTCTGATTTGCACTTAGTCTTCAGATCATCTGACCTTCTCTGGGTCATCTGATACTTCGACCTGACCTATACATACTGAGTTCTCCCTCAATATGTGACCTATCTTTTACATCAGCTATCTATACATTTCAGCTGGTCATCTTATTCTCGAATCTAAGTCATCGATTACCAATGTGTCCGGTGGTCCTATTACAACCTGTTTTGGAACTTCCATCAAAACTAAATTACATATTTCCCAACAACCTACTTTACTTCCTCGACCAAGGTTGCATACTTGTCGGGGCCGAACTTTCTTCTCTTCTAAGAGACCGGTTTCTTTGTAGGGTTGATGTTCAATCTGTGGCATGCGACCTCGGGGTCTATTTCAACCATATCTCCGTGTGACCATGCGAAAATATCTAAATTTTACTTGAGGAAATCTATCATTTGAGCTCGCATTTTGCATGGTATTTGAGTTCCGATTACATACAATTCTGATCGCGAGCTGTCGACTCACACTGTCTCGAGTTCTTCGATGGGAGTTGCTAGCTGGTTGTTTATTTTCATTCTCGGGTCAATAATTGATTCTCGTTGTGCGAGGTCTTCCTCCATTGGTTCGAAATCGAGGCGAGGTTCCAAATCAAGTAGTTTCTGTGAGGTGCTATCTGCGAGGCTTTGTGTCTCTTTTTCCGCAAACTTTTCTAGGTCGGACATTCCTTCTGTTACACTATCGATTTCCATAGGTGTTGTTGTTGGGGAATTAATTATCGGGATCTATTCACGATGAATATTTAAATACAAATTTAGTTCTAACAATTATTACTAGCATGAATTAATCCTATATTAATTCAAATAATAATTCAACAACAAATCATGCATATAAACAAGCCACATAAATCCTATGCATGCGGAATTGCTACGAGTTTACGTGAACTAACTCTTGAAGTGACAACCTTTGAGAAGATGAGTACCCGTTCACGTGAACAAACCCAAAGTGCCTTCCCAAGTATTCCCATGTCCTTGTTCAATAATCCCTTGGTAGGATGCTCACGAACAATTAACAAAAAGGAAAAATAAAATTATGTTGCACCACCTTTTTGGATTTATAATTTTTCCAACACATGGAATTGCTTTGGGGGGGGGGGGCGGGTGGTTCGAAAATTTTAGGATTTTATTGCCCAATGGGAAATTTCCTTACTTCTTCTCCAAGACACAATCTTGAATATATCCAATATATTCTATTTCCCATAATTAAATCCCAACAAAAATTTTCCCTTATTATTATAGGGTAATTTTTGAAAATTAGCCATTAATGGGAAGAAATAAGATCTTTGACTTTTCTTGAATTTATGGGATAATCTTGTATTCCAAGAATACTTAATGTTGGGAAAAATGGGGTGCCCGAATCTATTCGAGGTGATTATTTAAATTCAACAGTTAATTACTAGCATGAATTAATCCTAAATTAATTCAACATAATAATAAACAACATGCGTACACATAATTCACGTAAATCCTAAACATGCGGAACTAGGAGTTACAGAATTACTAACCTCTTGAAGAATCAAACGGATGAATCAACCCAAGAGCCTTCCCAAATATATCCCCAAAGTCCACGAACGCTATCCGGTGGGAAGATTTCAACGACATGGAATTGCACTTGGGAATGAAGAGCTCATCCCCTATAAATAGGGAGGAGGGGTGGCGTATTTTTAGGGTTAAAAAATTAGAAAGAAAATATTTTCTTGGTCTCCAAGAAATCTTGAATATATCTCCTATATTATTTTCTCCTTAATTAAATTTTCCATAAAAATCTCTTTCCCCTCTTCTACCTAATTTTTGAAAATTACACTAATAAAGGAGTCAAGATTTGACTTCTTGAATTTATGGGATAATTATGTATTCCAACAATAAATATCTCTTTCCATAAAATATCTACAAGAAAATCAAGACAATCTTTTCTTCCTTTAATAGACAAAGTTTTCGAGAATTAAGATTGTACATCCAATGGACTATGAAGCTATAATATTTTGGGCCAAATATTATTCAAGTCCATTAATATTAATTTACTCCACTATAAAATTAATATTGAACTATCCATCTTAACCCATATTACGATTTCACATATAACATGGCTCCCGGTCATTATTTCCCGCGTTTAAGATTATCTTAGTCCATTAATTAATTAAGCTACTGAACAAGCTTTATATTAATTAATATCTTTGTCCTTGGAGTAAAGACAGTTCAACATTATTATTTATGCCGGAAATAAATTTTCACTTGCAAGATTTGGCATGATAAAGGATATGAGCCCACCAAGGGGACAAATCAAGCAAGACGTACTTGCACGCGATTCTCCGTATTAAATGTCAGCAATCGTCATATAATTAATAATATTGCCCAAGATATAAGGTATCGAATCGCATTGACTCTCTTCCCATCATAAGTCAAAGCAATAGTTATTAATTTCACACGATCCTATTTAAGGGACAGAGATTAAGAAACAACGCACCACTGAGGTCTAATTCTTGTATTTTCAGTACCGAAGAATTTATCCTCCTGTAGGTCCTCATTCAGCGCACTTAAATGCGCTAGTGTGATCCCTTGGTCAAGACAGGTCAATCTGGGTCTCACACTTCAACCGTTCATGATGGTTCGTTCATTTCCATCTGGGTTGTGAATTTGTACTTAATTACGAGGGCTGTTAATTTGATCTTCAGTGATCGGGTATCACCAAATTAACTACAACGTAATACGTAATGTCTTATTGAACGAGTTTGCAATAAACATATATAACATTCATTCATATTTAATGCAACAATTATTAAATAATTTATTTTAGTAAATAAATAAGAAACTTCAGTTAGGTTATACAAAGTAAAAACATACTTTTCAGTATAACCCCAACACTTAATCCATAAAATCTTTCCAAGAAAATCAAGAAAATATTTTCTCTTTCTTCCTTAATATTTTCAAAAATATGGAAAATAGGCAACACTAATTTATTTTATTTTAATCACCTTTTTCAGTTATTGGACGTTATCTTTGGGCTACTTTAGGGGCCTTTAGGAGAATTAAGATTGGACCTTCCAATGGACCTTGAATTATCAATATTGAGCCACAACATTATTCAAGCCCATTAATATTAATTAATCCCACTACATAATTAATATTGCACTATCCATCTTAACCCATATTACTGTAATATGACTCCCGATTATTATTTCCCGTGTTTAAGATTATCTAGTCAATTAATTAATTCAAGCCACTGAAAAGTTTTATATTAATTAATATCTTTCTCCTTGGATTATGAACGACTCAGCATCATTATCCATACCTGAAATTAATTCCACTTGCAAAATTTAGTATGATAAAACTTATGAGCCTCCCAAGGGGACAAATCATGCAAGACGTACTTGCACATGATTCTTCGTATTAAATTTTAGCAATCGTCATGTAACTAATAATATTGCCAAAGATATAAAGTATTGAATCTCATTGATTCTCTACCCATCATAAGTCAAAGCAATAATTATTAATTCCATACGATCTTATTTAAGGAACAGAGATTAAGAAATAATTAACCACTGAGGTCTAATTCTTCTATATTCAGTACTGAAGAATTTATCCTCCTGCAGGTCCTATTCAGCGCATCATAATGCACTAGTGTAATCTCTTGGTCAAGACAAGCCAATCCGAGCCTTACACTTTGTTGGGAAATTTGTATTTAAGTTTTGATGGAAGTTCCAAAACAGGTTGTAATAGGACCAGTCAGACCTGTTAGCTGACTGATGACTTAAAATCAGATTAAGATGACCAGCTGAAATGTATAGACAGCTGATGTAAAAGATAAGTCACATATTGAGGGGGAACTCAATATGTATAGGTCAGGTCGAAGTATCAGATGACCCAGATAAGGTCAGATGATCAGAAGGCTAAGAACAATTCAGAAGAAAAGAAGTCAGAAGATCAGGTGAAGACAGAAGACACTGAAGACTCAGATGAACCTGAAGACACAGATAAACCTGAAGACTCAGTTAAACCTGAAGACTCAGATAAACCTGAAGAATCAGTAACAAACCTGAAGACTCAGTATGACTGAAGACACTGAGGCTCAGAGTCACCTGAAGATCAGAAGACTACCAAAAGACCTGAAGACCTATATCAGTCGAGTCTGCATATTGTGCTAAGACAATCTGCATCAGAAGACTCAACAAGGTAGATTGATCAGTTATCTGATCAAGTCAGCTCACACCTGGCATCAACCAAAATGGTACACCAGACAAGATGAATATTAAAAAAAAGGAATATCAATCGTCTAACGGACAAATTACTGAAGTGCCACCTCGCGAAGCCAAAGAGAAAACGACACATGCACAAAAAGAGCTGATAATGCGGGATTCGATGCTGTGGATATAAATGGCGCTAATCATGCCTTCGTCCACGCCGATATTCGGAGCACGTCACAATCATATCCTACAACCTACCTAATATAGCCCGAAATTCAAATTGCTCTCCAACGGCTCTTTGATTTCGTGGACTATAAAATGGGATTACTCGTCAAGTGACACGAAGGACCAACACATGAACAATTGAGCAAAGCGGAGCAACAACATTAACGCAAACTATCAAGAAGCAAAAGCCTTCAGAATCTCCGCTCGAAGAACACCAAATTTGAAGATTATTTTTAGAGTGTTCATCCCATTGTTCTTAGCTTAGAAATTCTATCCACTAGCATTTTGGCTATCTAAAACACCAGGATAGATTTCCAGTTGGAACCCTCAAATATTCTTTACCCAAACTCAAAGTTAGGTTACCGCAAGATTTCAGACTAGGGTTTCTAGTTTCTGATTTCTGGTTCGGTTGAGTGTGAACTCGATAAACATCTGTTGAGTGTTGGACTAACACATAAAACTTAAGTCCAGTCGGTTAAGTTCGGTTAAGTTCGGTTAAGCAGGTTAAGTTGCCCCCGTGTTAAGGGAAGTGTGGAAGTAAGACTGGTTTTGTCTGAACCACTATAAATCTTGTGTGCATTTACCTGCTCTTTATTGCTTTACACTATTCACACAACTGAGCTTAAAATTGCATATATATTCTAAGTTAACATCAGTCTGCACCAAGCAACTGATATGATCAGGTTGACACCTTAGTCAGCCGGTTGAAAACTGACTTAAGAATCTGAATTAATAAAACTGGTTTTTCTCACGGGTATTTACAAGCTTCCGCACTCTCAGTTAAACTGACAGATATCAAACTGATTTACCCTCAGGCACTCAATAAGATTGAACTTCAGTCCAAACTGACTCACTAGCACTCTGATCAGGCAATCTGCAAATCACACCTGATCCGCACGAAAAGTTTTCATAAGTCTATTCACCCCTCCCCTCTAGACTTCTGCCCTCACAAAACCCGTTCGGGACCTACACACTTCAACCTTTCAAGATGGATTGTTCATTTTCATCTAGGTTGTGAACTTTGTACTTGGTTACAAGGGACTGTTAATTTGATCTTCTGCCCTCACAAAACCTGTTCGGGACCTACAAGTGGTATCAGAGCAGTGGTTCTACAGACCACTGGCTTTGAGTATCATCGATTCTCGAGGAAGAATCTTTGTGGTCATTTGAACAGATCTTAAAAAATCATTTTCAAAACTCATTCGTTTTCAAAATCACTCAGCATGGATATTACCTCTGGTATGTATCATGATTTGCCTAAGTTTTCAATTGATGAGTATGCAGATTGGACTATATACATGTGCAACCATCTGGGATCGATAAGCGGCAGAATGATGGAAGTCATTGAACGAGGACCCATCATCATATATCACGACAACCCAGCGGTTGGAGGAGATCCAGATCATGCACCTGGAAGTCTTGTACGAAAAAGTCCAGCCCTGATGGATGCAGAAGAAAGAAAGCTGTATACTCTAGATACAATCGCCAGACATATAATCATGAAGACGATGGATAAAGTCACCAAAGAGAAGATAAAGTATCTCAAAACAATGAAACAAATGTGGGATACTCTTGCTGAGATGTGCGAAGGGAATGATCAGATCAAAGATAGCCGACTACAAGCTGAACTGGTGAAGTTCGAAAAGCTCAAAATGTTGCCCAACGAGACCATCAACGAGCTCAATGGGAGGATCACCATGTCAGTAAATAAGCTACGAGAACTTGAAAGAGAGATGTCAGACAAAGACATCAATTATAAGATCTTAAGATCTCTCACCAAGAAATGGGACATGAAAGTCACGGTAATCAATGATTGCCAAGACATTTCCAAGATGAAGCCAAGTAGCTTATTCCTAAGCCTTAAAGCCCATGAGTTCGATTTAATCTAAAGAGGGCAAGCAGATAAAGACGAGACGCCTGCTGAAGCCTCAACCTCAACATCTAAATTAGTTGCATTCAAAGCAACCAACAGCAGATCAAAGGCCACTGAACCTGTTGGAAACATAATGAGTCAAGCAGAACAGATCGCTCTGCTTACCAGGAAACTTGAAAGATCGAATACTCAACTTGGTAAGTATCGCAGATTCTACAAGGACTATCAAGACAACAGATGAAACAGGAGGCCAACTAACAGATCACTAGAAAGGAACATATCTGATGATAGAAGGGATCACAGAGAAGAAAAGAAAAGAGATGATCGGTCAGATGAGAGAAGAGATAACAGATCTGACAGAAGGAGTTCAGATTACCATCAGAAAGGAAAGTCACCTGACAGATCCTACAGATGGAGTGACTCACCGCGAGGAAGTTCCAGAGATCGAGAACATGCTTCAATCGCGAGAAACTAGGTCACTACAAAGACCGATCGCCTCGACCGACTCCTCGAGAGAAAGAGAAGAGAAGCGAATGTAAGAGAGCAACGCTCGTAGATAGAAAAGCCATGGTTGTCGACACATCCGAATTGATGATTCCTATCCGCTTTTCCGAGGATTTCCGCTACTCATCTCAGAGAAGACTTACCGATAAGCAAAGTCTTTGTTGACTTCTTCGACCATGAAGATCGATATTTTCTTCCCGGATAATGATGAACTCTCACCGATGGCCAAGGAGGAAGACCAATCTCGAGGTAACCTCCAAACCTTCGCTTTTTTTAATTTCCACGGTATTATTAGCACACCTTTGGGAGAGATTGACTTGCAGCTCTACTCTGAGCAATTGCTTGATGATCTCTCTGATGCAGTAGACACTTATACAATAGTGGAAGCTGAAAATGACAAGCTAAGGATCAGAAATAACCATTTTGTTAAAGAGAATTTGTCAATAAAGCTACCGAATCGAAATCGGTGAAACAACTCAGAAGGTAACTGAGGAACTTAACGTTCTAAAGGTTAAACCTTCTGATCAGGAGAAGCAGATCAAAGATCAGCTAGCAATCAACAAACAACAAGCTGATGATTTCAAAATTCTACAAGCTAAATTTGATGAGCTATTCCGACTACATGAGAGTCTAAAATCTACCGAGGATAGTTTGCGCAAGAAAATAGAGGTTTTCACGAAGTCATCAAAAACCGTTCAAGATATGAACACTTGTTTTCGAACGCCGACTAACAAGAAGGGAATTGGATATGAGAACCTTTCTACATCCTCTAAAGCCCCGTTTGATTCACTTCAGAAGGGTGTAATCAAACGAGTCTCTGACAAAGATACACAAAAAGCTAAACATGTATCTGATAAGGGAAAAAGACCTGCTGAGCAAGTGAGGCAAGTGCCTAATCGTAAAGGGAACGAAATGGACCCTAATCGATTAAGCATCACCGAGAATCAAGAAGAACTCCGGTTCTTTCGAAGAAACCTCAACTCGATCGTAGATTAGGTATCGTAAGAGATAACTCAAAAAGGAAATCTAATCGAGACCCAATCAAGGTCACCGCCTAACAAGCAAGTTTATAGGTAAACCTACCAAAAGACCATCTATGCCAAGAAGATATGAATCTTTTGATGGTAGCAGTCGTACCTACCCTTATAACCAGAGATCTAGGGCTACTGCACCTGAGCCCCACTGGGTTAAAAGAAAACAAAACGTAAAGAAAAATCCCAAGTCTTCTGATTCACCCAAGGCTCACATGAACAATCATACTAACCAGAAAGCATATAAAGAGACATATGATTATGTTGATATGTATGGGAGACAAATCAGGCCTTCTAATCTATCTGATTACCATAGAAGTGCCCTGTTTGTGTGGATCCCTAAATCCACCACTAACCCCCAAGGACCAAATTCCAAAGGGGTACCTAAAGCCTGATTCGATTGCAGGTTCGTGTGGGACTGACCAACAAAGGATGTATACAAGCAACTATCTGGTACATCGATAGTGGATGCTCAAGGCACATGACTGGAAGCAAACATCTCCTTAGCTCTTACAAAGAACAAGAAGGCCCACGTGTACCTTCGATGATGATAACTTTGGTTTTACCAAAGGATTCAGAACCTTAGAGAATGATGACGTACAAGTAACTGGAGTCTCGTATGTCGAAGGATTAAAGCACAATCTACTATCAGTATCACAATTCTGTGACAACGGATTCAGTGTTGAGTTCTCGAGTGATAAGTGTACGATTAGGAATCGAGCTACTCAACAAATCTTGCTAACTAGTTCAAGGAAAGGCACGATCTACACAGCAGATTGGAACAGTTGTCCAAGAAATGCATGCTTAATTGTTAAGAGTTCCAAGAGTAGCAGTTGGCTCTGGCACAAAAGAATGAGTCATCTGAACTTTAAGACTCTTAACAAGATAACTAGGATGTCTTTAGTTGAGGGACTTCCGAATGAGGTATTCTCTAAAGATCAGACATGTGCCGCATGTCAGAAGGGAAAACAAGTTAAAGCTTCATTCAAAGGAATACCTGGACCAGCATCCAGTAGAGTATTGCAACTGCTCCATATGTATCTATTTGGACCCGGTTACACCGGTCGATCTTAGTGGGACTTTAAATATACTCTGGTAATCGTGGATGATTATTCCAAGTTTTACGGGTTGTATTCTTATACAAGAAGAATGAGACAACTACAAAGATACCCGAGCTACTCAAGAAACTACAAAAGAAAAAGGGTGTCAAAGATAGTAAAAATCAGATCAGATAAAGGTACAAAATTCTGAATTCTTTTATTCTTGAGCCAGACCGAGTTTGGTATCTGAGAATGAGACGTCAGCTGTAAGAACACCACAACAAAATGGAGTAGCAGAACGGAGAAACAGAACACTCAAGGAAGCTGCTCGCACTATGTTGTGCAAAAAGGTTTTCCCTCGCATACTATAAAATCCAAATCTTTCTCGGAAAACTTCTTTCCACTACTTCGTCTTCTCAAAGCTCTTAAAAGATCAAAACTTTCAAAATCTTGAAAATTACCTTCAAAATCAATTGATTCCATTT